>PVLD010003800.1:0-136071 GCA_004027595.1 Dinomys branickii | reverse complement strand
AACTGTCTGACTAAATTTGCATGTCTGTATATGGGTCCATACATCTACAATTCGAAGATATCAATGGATAAAGCAACAACTACTGTTGAGACCATATCACCTTGTCTATAGATTAGTTGTGATTGTACTATTTTCTATGATAATGGGTGTCTGTTTGTCAATATGTTTTTGTACTTTTATGTTCTAAAATAAAAAAAAAAAAAAAAATAGATGAAGCTTGAAAGATTTTGTTTCTGAAATGCTGTTGAGAGGTTATAAGGCCATCCCTAGCTACAAAGCTCCTTAGAGATTCCAAAGTACTTAACCATACCCTGAAGGTGCCCTTTCTCTGGCAATGTTCAAAGCCACTGGAGAAGAATCTTCAATATTCTCTTTTCCTAAAGTCAAACTAGCCTCATTGTTTAGAAGGAATGCATTTGGTGAGTGCTTTTCAACTTCTGAATGGACCAGGAAGTCAAGTAGCCTTAAACAGACACATATAAACAATTTAAAGTGAAAGATGGGTATAAAGATGTTATCTGTCTTGATGTGACAAGATGTAGTTGAAGGGGAGGTGTATTATAGCAGCTAAAAAGGAAATGTGTTTTCTTGAGAGAGTTAAGAGGTCTGATCCTGCCTTTTCCATGGCTAGTTTTATTCTGTAGGCCACCCCTGTCGTTTTGAAGTGTAGTGCATACTTTCTAACAGCACCATGGACAGAGCAGGGATTCAAAGTGAAAGCCGAGCGGGCAGCAAAAGTTCCCTGCTAAGAAATAACTAGCAAATATTGATTAAGCAAAAACTATGCACAGTGATGTTTTAAGGAGCTGTTTCTCTAAATTAAAGTTTAATTCTCTACTTTCTAAGGCTTGCTAAAAGGCAAACATGTCTTATTCTAGAATCACAGCAAATAGGGCCCTTTTTTCATGGACCTGTTGAATAAACTGGTCCACAGAGTTGAGGCAGAGCAGCGATTGATGTTTGCACCCAAAGCTCCTGAGAGCCACAGTTGTGTCTCTTCTGTGGACTGAGGAAATTCAGAAAGTGGTTTCCTATCCTTGTGTTGCTCTAATTAAATCATTAGAATAAATCTAATCACTAATCTAGTAACTAGAGAACATCCACATCCATTGTAAATGGTGAAAGCTAAAGGGATACACATAATTAACAAAAAGCTAATGTTAAGTGCATCTTTATCTTTAGTATTAACAATTGCAGAAAGTGAAAATAGTTCTTTTACTATTTCAAGAAGCCTGGACACAGTTTAAAAATGTTTATCTATTTTCAAATTTCCCATCATTTGATGCAGACCTTACAGGTACAGACTATGGACAATTGGAGTTGGCAATCATTTTCCTACATCTGAGGTGTCACTTTTTGGTAAATTACTAAATGTTACACTTATGATTTGTAGATTTTTCTGTATTTATACTCCAATAACAGTTGAGAAATTGTGTTTTCTAATAAATAGGCAATAAAAAAAGGTTATATTTAGTATTCAGTGTCCAAGATTCACGTTTCTTCAGGGTAGGTAGGTCATGGGACCTTGATTTGATGTGGTAAAATCCACTAACAATTTCTTTGGTGGTAGAAATCTCCTCATCAGAAGATTGGGCCTTGTAGCTATGAGGGACATGTTACATGCAAAAAGCATGGTAGATAATACATCTTGAATGTTGGGGATAATCAATTCTCAGAGTGGAGGGGTTAAGTGTGAGAACTCTTGAGTAGAACACCCAGTTTACAGCGTTTCTATCATTTTGTAGGCTGGTCTGGGGGTTCAACTGCATGTCCTAATGACATTGGTAAAAAAAAAAAAAAAAAAAGAACCCGACTTGCTTTTTGTTTGCCTGAAAAGGCCCTGCATAAGCAAAATGTACAGCAGTAAGACACCTCCCTATACTTTAAGTACGTTGCCCTCTATGAAAAAACTATGACTTTATCCACCTTCCTCTCCTGGTGGTCTACGAATTTTAGTCTTAAGTACATGCATAACAATTTAATATTCTTACTGATAAATTTACCCAATAATATGTCCACTTTTCCTGTGTCCTGTTGCAAGTGTAAAAAAAAATAAGTGCACCATTATGTGTACCCCAATCTCATATAAAAACAAGTTTCACTGTACCATTCATAATCTAAACAATAATAGTAATTAGAAAATCACACAGACCCCAGTACAAATTTTCCACATGATGAAATGCATTTCAGCATAATCCTTTTTATCTAAAACTATGTGAAGATACACAAAGTCCATTTTGAAATATACTGGGGCCTCTCTCTCTCCCTTTTTCCCTCTCTTTGTCTCTCACACACAGAGATCAGTTTGTGACTTATAGCTACTGCTTAGAAATCTTTTTCCCAAAACTTTCCTTTGTATATTAAATCTTTTTCATGGGTTTAGAGATAGGTGGTGACCCAACTTGCAACTTTTCTAATTTTTTATGCCTTGTTACATAGCACAGAAATGCAGAAGCAAGAAGTGGTAGAAATGTCACTGCTGCTCCTCCCCTCCGGAAGTTGGTGCAATGGTGAGGGTGTGGGGGGTGCAGTTCTGATGAGTTCGAATTCAGATGAATGAATTGAGAGAAAATACAAATGTGACGGGGCACTGTGCTTCTGACTGGCATCCTATTAACCAGGAATCAGTTAAAATGTAATATCACAGATGACTGTTTAAAAATAATAAATACTTACCTTGATATTATTTTTAAAATACAGTGAGGTCGAAAGAAAATAAAAATTATTGGATGTTCCACTGAGATAACCACTGTGGACATTTTGCAGTATTTTATTTTAATCTTTTTTCTTCAGTTGTATATGCAAAATACATGTGTGTGTCATTTACTGAAATGAATTCAGAGTGTATATACAATTTTATACTTGGCTTTTTTCCCATTACACATATCATGAATATTTTCCTTATTTAACATTTAACTTTTCTCCTTTATTTAGCATAATTGACAAAGATCATATATACTGAGTGCAAAAAAACACCATGTTCTGAGATACATATATATTGTGAAATTACTACTACAATGGAGTGAATTCATATACTTTAGCAATTCGTAATTTCTTCTACTTAAAAATATTTTGTAATAGCACAAGTCAAATACTGTGACATCTCACTCCCAGAGACAAGCTGATGGCTAAACGAGTGTCATTCTAGATGATTTCTTGGTATCTCTACACATTAGTGCATTTTTGAATGTAAATAATCGGTGATGCTGTCTGTACTGTTTGGCAAATTGCTGTTTCATTAAACAGAGTGTAGTGAACACATTTTCAACTCAATAAATTTATATCAACATCATGATTCCTTAATGATATAATTAACACCTTTTTCATCTCTTCTTTTGCCCTCTCTTACATATCCTTTCCCCACCTTTGTTATATCTTGTCATTTAACATTGATAAAAATATGAATTTTGTTTTCTATATTTTATTTTTGGGATTCTACAACCAACCCTTTCTCTATACATAGAAGAGATAAGAAAAAGGGTGTCTTGCATTTAGAATACCTTGCTTAGTAACCCATAATTAGGAAGGATATTTTATTTAAGTAATACTTTTCTGTAGCAAGAATCGTGGTTCACACAGACCTGCTTAGAAGTGACAGGCATGCAGGTAACTCTATCAGCTGAGGAGGAAAATAACTAAGCTTCCGCAGTGAGCCAAACAGTCATTCTCTCTGGTGGATTAGATAAGCCACCCCTGCCCCTTCTCAAATCTCAAAGTCTTTCTTCCAATCACCCTGGATTACCTGTACACTAATTGTTTTTGTTTTCATGATGGAATAATCATACACCTGTCTCTTAAATCTCCTAGATTACGTTTTTGTTTCATTAAAAGAACTCCCCAAATACTACCTTAATCTAAAAGCATCTCAAACTCCTGAAATAATCAAAAATTTCGCTAAAATGAAGATCTTAGAACTTCCCTTGCTATGACACTGAATCAGTTTCCTATTGATATGTTTGGTGTAGATATTACCAGCTTTAGATATTTCTATAATGTTTTCATTGTGTGTCTTTTCAGTGTTCTGCTTTCCTGCCCTTAATAAGTTGATGTTCTACATACCACAAAGTGGGCAGATTTGTGCTAAAATGAAAACACTAATCTGAATTTTTCCATGTGTGTGTGTGTGTGTGTGTGTGTGTGTGTGTGCGCACCAGATTTTCTGCATGCATTTTGGGGAATCTTCTCTTTGCTAGATCTGAGCAGATATGAACCTGAAGCAGATATGAACCTGAAGAGAATACTGAGAAATAATCTGGGAGATAAATTTGAACTAAAAAAGAAATTCTTCCCTTGATCCAGTGGATATTGTAGGATATTCAATGCTCTTGGCTACAGTGATTGTTTGCATGTCACTCTCACAATATGATAAATCACTATTGACTGATATTTGCTGATAAATAAACATACCTCACATAAACACTATCATATGCTAAGCCTGAGTTGCTGCCCAGAAGGGATGGGGAGATAGGTTCTTAGATATAGTAGTTGTTCTTAAGGAATTTAAAAGTTACAAGATTTATCTGGGAGAAAAATATACACATCATTTATGAATGGAAAGTATCCTTAATATGCAAGACTCTCTGCAGCATTAAATACTAAAAATAGTCAGAATAAAGCCAACTCTTAAAAGATGATATGCAAATAAACACTGAAGAAACCTAATTTTTCTAGTAGTCAGAGAAATGGGAATCAAAATATTGCAAGATACCATTTTCCACTTTAATGCTTTTGTACTGATGAAAAGATCAACAGTATCCAGTATTGTCAAATGTGGGGCAACACATTCAAAATATGGCTGCAGACAGACTTCAGAACATTTCAATAAAGTGGACAGATCTTCAATAATTAAAATTTACAACATAAACTAACTCTGCCGTCCTACTGTGGAAATCTTGGCAAATGAAAGCACAAGTACCAAAGCAAATAGTTTAATTCTGAGCAATAGTGGTTATCATATTGTGGTAAATGTTACCATGCTAGATGCCTATCAATAGAGAAATTACTAAATAAATAGTGGTTATACTGCACAGAGGAATTTAATGCACTTATTAGAATCAATGGGTTGCATCTGTGTGCATTGTTGGGTAAAAGGTTACACAATAAACTACATAATAAATACAAATGTACACTCGTGTATTTTGTATATGTTTATGTTTCTGTTGGGAACATTGGAACAAGTGTGTAGATGGAATATGATGGAAGGAAAATGGAGGCAGCTAGAGGGAAAAAATCACTTGATATTGACTCCATGATGGAGCAATTACTGAACCTTCTAATGTACATGAATCTGTGCTCCACTCTGGGGAAAACACAGGTATCCAGTTGTAGTTCCTGGCCTCTAAATAGAATTCAAATCCAGTTAGAATGACAATGAACATGTGTAAAATCATATGACCAGGTCAGAGAATGTAGAGTTACGTGCTAAGTATATGGTAAGGACTCCAGCCACAGTGGATCAAACCCGGGGGGCGGGGTTTGATCCGGAAGAATGCAGGTGGTAAGAGGGCAGCTTGCAGTGCAAAGGAATTTAAGTTGGGCCCAGAAAGAGTTTGTATTCCCCTTGTTTTTCTGGCCTTTCTTCATCTTAGACTTTCACTGTTACACATCTGGCTTAGTCGTTTGTTTTTAGTTGCCACTTTTGTTAATATTTGCTCGATACTTTGAGCCATGAGCAATTTGAACTCTGTTATGGCTCATGTCTAAATGTTCCCTCAAAGCCTTAAGTGGCCATAGGTGAGTTTTTTCAGAGGTGGCTGGATCTAGAGTGTGTGATGCTGGGATTAAGGGTGTGTGATTATGAAATTAGTCGACTGATTGGTTTGGTGCCTTCCTAATCCCCCTAATCCCAGTAGCCTAGGAAGAGTATAAAAGGGGCCAGAAGAAGTTGCTACGGTCCCTTGCTTGGTTCTGCTGATTTCTGCCCGCATGGGCTGTTTCTCCTCTGCCCAGCCTGTCTGCCGTGCTAACCTCCCTTGGAGTCAGCCGATTATGGACTGAAATCTCTACAAACTCGGAACCAAATAACCTTTTCCACCTTCAGCTTTGGATGCTGAGTGTTTTGTCTCAGCAATGAGAAGAGTGACTGATACAGACCCCCAATTAGTTCCCCAGGCTGCTTTTGAGCCTTTTTCTAGTCTGAGTCCCTCAGGTAAGCATGAAATAAACTTTAGTCAACTATGCAAGCTCGGTCAGCTACTTTGTTGATGTGGGTAAACAGAGTAAGCGCCATAATAGTTAGTCATCAGGGCTCATCTCTGACCTGAGTGGGCTTCCAGGTCAGGACCCTAACGGTTTTGTTTAATTCTTTCTTCTTAGGCTGTTAGAATGAATGAAGGTAAATCACAGTGGTCAAATGTTGCCATTCCCTACCCAGTTCACAAACCCAGCCTCAGTTAGGTAATTTTCTCTGCGGTGGGAGGGGTCATTTTCTGAGTGAATTTGAATATCTGCATAGATCAGCATGACTGTTAATCACCTCTGCACTTATGTATATTTATATGCACACTCACAAGTGCGAAGATGCAGTTTCAAACTTAATTAAAAATAGAAAGCAACCTGAAGTGTGCTAGCATTTCCCCTGACTTCAGCATGATCTACCACTTTGACAAAATTTCATAAATCTCCCGAAATAAAAATTCTACTGCACAGAACCATTTTATGCAGCAATATAGGTACTTAAAATATTCAGCAACTTTCATCATGTTTTGCCTCTTGGTACATGAGATTTTTATGTATTTAATAGTTACATATGTTATATATTTTAAACAGTATTTTTTACTAATGGCCCCCAACAGTACATTTCTCTGAAACTCTAACATCTGTGTCTTGTCTTGCAGCTTACGATGGTCATCTTAAACTGAGCACATCCAACCATGCAGGGCAAGTTAGTAGATATTTTTAAAAGATGGCTGGATCCAATGATGAAGGTGTCAAAGTTGTCAAGTCCTGGTGACAGAGTGCCTCCTTCCTCCTTTGAAAGGCAATTCCGGAGCTGGTGTCTGAGAAGGTCCTGCTGCTGTCAGGCCTGCAGCAGGTACATGGAAACTCCGAGGAGAGAAACTGTGGGGAATGTTCATCTGTTATTTATTTATAAACTTGCAGTGCCACATCATGTAAAATTAACACCTTTAATGGGCTCCTGCCTCAGTGGCTTGGAGGACAGGCATTCACTAGCCAAGGCTGCCTGCTGGCTCCCAGGCGATGTGGTTGTGCATTTGCAGCGGGTGCTGGCTGCACTGGGTCTGGTGCTGAAGTCAACCTGGTGCTCAGCTGGTCGGCAAAGGTCTGTCCCCTGGAAGAAAATGTTTAGGGAGTGTAGTCTTTGGGGGCTTTTGTGGCTGCACAGATGATTACTTTAGAGTGTAAATCCCTTTTTCTATCTGCTTAATGAAGAGATTTACGTCAACATTCATTTATTATAAATTGGGGGAGGTGGCTTCTCCCATACGCCAGCATCCAGAGGGTCCCTTTTCTGTACGAGTTCATAAATAATCAATGTTTACAATGAAAAGGTTTTGTAAGCATTATCTTTTCCTGTCATAAAAATTCTCTCATGCTTCTAAGGGAAGACTAACATAATTTGTGGACAAAGATTATGGAACCAAAATGGATTTATGCATGGAGCTTGAATGTGAGTGTCTGGGAATTAAGGAGAAAGGCCTCAGCTTCCCCTCACCCATACCATTGCTCCTGCTCCTGTGGTGAAAGTTTTAATTTAATTTTATAGCATTATTTAAGTACAAAGGATGTCTGGTAAAGAGGGGATACACATTAAGTCATTCAACAAACATTTGTCAGCTTACTATGTGCTGAATATTGCCCTTGGTAGGTATACATGTTGTTGAAGAGCTCTCGGTTTGATGTAAGGGAAACGCTTGACAGATCAATAAAATTCATGTTAAAGCACCATGTGCTCGGGAATGCAGAGGAAGGGGAAATAATTATTTCCATAAAAAACTGTTACTGGCTTTATAGAGGTGATATCTGAGTTTGAAGACTATATAAATAATTATGAGAAAATAACTCCAGGTAGTTTGCAAAACAGCAAGTTGGGCACAGAGATCACGATCTCTTGTATTTGAACATCTGTCAGACAGCAGGGGCCAGGTCAAGCTCCAGGCACTGTGTGGGTGCTGCAGATAGCGCGGCTCTTCCAAGGGTGGAGAATTATCAGCGTTGAACATGTGGGCGACACTGGTGGTGTAGTGAGGTGGCGACCTGCCCCACTTAGGAGCAAAAGCTTAGGCCCATTCATGCCCAGCCTGCGCCATTGCTCTGATCCTGTGACATTGTGACTGCCTTTTCCAGAGCTCTGAGATGCTCAACCTGTTGGGAAAAGCGGCAGCTATGGCATGGTTGTGAGGAGAGCAAAGGGGTGCAGTAGAGTCGAAACAATCTTCAATGCTCCAAGAAGTGTACACCTTATAGCCTGTGGGCAAAGTGAAGTCAGCGTCAGAGGCCTGTGTGTGTGTATGTGTGTGTGTGAGAGAGAGAGAGAGACAGAGAGAGAGAGAGAGAGAGAGAGAGAGAGAGAGAGAGAGAGAGAGAGAGGGAGTATCCTAGACAAGAGACAGAGGCATGGCTGGACATTGTGTTGCACACTTGTAATCCCACTGCTTAGGGGGCTGAGGCAGGAGGACCACTGAGAATTCAAGGCCAGCCTGGACTACTTGAGCAAGACTTTGCCTCAGAGAGAGAGAGCTGGGCTGCGGGAGCCAGAGAGACAGGCAGAGACCGACAGAGGAGAGACACATACAGAGAGACAGAAAGATACAGTTACTCACCTAAGAAATGCAGTCTCAGATTGCATGCTCATAAGATATGCAGCGTGTCTTGACAAACATGAGCACAACTTTTTTTTCGTCTTTTTTGAGACAGGGTCTCAATACGCAGTTCAGGCTGGCCTTGAGCTCCCTTTGTAGACCAGGCTGGTCTTGAACTCCCAATGATGCTCCTGCCTCAGCCAAAATTTTGGCTTCCTCTTCACTCTAGGCCCCCCACTTCCTTCTGGGGGGCTATTGAGATGTAAATTTCTTCTCTGTGCTATTGAAATGTAAATTTCCTATAATCCAGCAATGTTTCTCTGAGGGCTTAGGATCTACCCACTTGTTTGTAATCATGGAAAGTGACACTCCTCTCTCCCATCCTGTGTGGGAGCAGAGGAGACTAACTTCTAACAGGGTGGATTAGCAAACACATATGTCCCAATCACAATGATTAACTTCTCCACTAAGGCCCAGGACTTTCCATTAGTTCACTCCAAGGTTAAAAAAACCCTCCTGCCTTTGTTTCACTGGAGCTGAGTTCCATCTCTCTCCAGTTGCAATACACCTGATCATTTTTGCAATGGTTTTACATAAAGTTCATTTTGACCGCTTACCTGGCACAACCTTTTTTTTACAATTTCAGGAATTAAAAGGGAGGTGAAGACTCATCCTATGAATTTACTGTCTACCATTGGTGTGGATGTGGCACCCTCAGTTCTAGTCTGCACTGAAGAGTAGGACAACAGGCCTTAGGCTGAAGACCTGGCACTGAAGGGTTGGCCAATGCAGGAGAGATGTTGCCCAAGTTATCCATTCAGGCTGCGGTTAATATATTCTTCTTCTTTTCTTTTTAAAAGGGTATTTCTCTAAAAGAGTTAAGTAGTAAGACTCAGGATCTCATCTAGAACTAAGCACAAGAAATTGAGGATATCTTTGGCAAATTAAGCTTGGTCAATACTGGAAATTGGTCAGGTACTTGATTTTGCCTTTTTTAACATATTGTTTTGGTGTGACTCCTTTCTGAATTGATGTCAGCTTTAAGGGCCATAATGATCTTTTCCATACAAACATTTATTACTTTCTCTTTCACGTCCAGAACCATGCATGAGATGCTTCACGGTTCTGTCTCCATCTCTCTGTCCCCTTGCCTTACCACTCCCCTCTCAGGCTTTACGACCCAGTCATTCTGAAGTCTTCTGGACAGGCTGTGTGCTCGGCTCCCTGGCTACATTCACTGTTAGCTGTCTTAAGACACTTGCTCTGTTCTTTTTCACCTGGAACTCTAGCTGATCTTGGTGGAGGTCTCTACCAATCTCACAAAATGGTGCTAACGTCACCTTTTTGAAGCCCTAAACCACCTGTTCCCACCTCCTTGACATGAAACTTATAAAATATACCATCATTGCCTTTTTTGACTATATTCTCTACAAGGGTGAGGATTCTACCTTGCCTCTTCTGCATATCCTAGCAGAGGACCTGGGTGCAGGAGATTGCCAGAAAATACCCTTTGAAGAAACTTACCTGTGAGCACCATCAAGAATTTAGCCTGAGCCTAACAAGGAAAGAGAAAGATAGGCTTGAAAGGAATTACTAAATGTCTGAGCAACCGCCACAGGACAGCAATTTCTCCTGGGCTTCTGGAATTTAGCTAAATTTTAGTAAGGCTTTTCTTACTCCAAAAAAGTCAGAAAAGTACTAGTCCTGAATTTCCTAGAAGAGGAGAAGGGATAACTCTTCACTGACCTCAGAGATCCTGTAAACTCTTAGAAAATGTACTGAGAGGGCGTGGTTTGAGGGGGAGCAGCTAGTCACTGTGATGCTTGCCTGGGAGAGACTTTTTGCCAGAATCAAGATTTTGACCTAAGATTTTCATTTATTACTTGGCTGGTCTTGGAGCCAACTCTGGCACCGTGCCCCCTTTGGCCTTTCCTAGGGCCTTCGATTCTAGTAGGGAGTAGAAGTCACTGCCTGCAGCATTTTTTCCTTTGATCTTTTGGTTTCTTTCCTTTCATCATCAGCGCTCTTACTTCACAGACTTCCTCTTCTTCCACTTTTTCTTTCCCACAGAGTCTGGGGAGCTCTAGTTGTGAAACGTAAACAGCTGTTCTGCCCACCACAGGTTGGCCACCCCTGCTGAGAGGACGCACAGGTCTCAGGTGCCATGGTTAGTTTTTCTCTTATGTACAAACTGGTTTGGTCACAGCTCAGCATGAATGATTGAAACTTTAAGTTCTGGATATGGTTTTTTAAAAGGGATTTTGTGTGTGTGTGTGCCCAACAATGATGCAGTCACGCTGGAACTGGCACTTGACCTGTTCCAGCACCTCGTGACACTTTCACAATTCAGTTTGCTTGGTGGTTGTTTGATGCCTTAAACTTCATGACTGGGGGCTTATAAGGAATATTCATGAGACAAGACTTTTATTTTACAAACCAAGATTCCAGCAGTGAATACTGATTTCTTTTGAAAAAATACAATCAGAGCCCTAAGGTTTAGTTGTTACTTTGTATCAGACCTTCACTGATGCACACGAACTTGAGGAATGAGCTCCTGTTCCTCTTCCTTAGAGGAGGATGGAGATTCGAGAACAGAGCTGTTTCACAGACACACACACACACACACACACACACACACACACACACACACACTAAGCCAGATGTGATGACACATACCTGTAATCCAAGCACTCTAGGAAACTGAAGCAGCAAGACTGCAAGTCTGAGCCTAGTTTGGGCAACTTGGTGACTTTGTGAGACTGTTTAAAAATAAAAAATTAAATATGGCTGGGGATGTAGCTCAGTACAAAGGCCTTGGTCCCATCCCCAGCATCACAAAAATAAAAAACATGTAACACGAAGACCAAGTAGCAGTTAATGGGAAGTTCCCTAGAAGTCAGGCAGTTGTAAGATAGCTGCACCTCCAAGTTTCCCCAGAGCAGTCCCAGTCTACACCTACCACCCTGAGGCAGTTATCGGCGGAGTGTCATTTCTCTCAAATGTAGAATATAAATTATACATAAACACATAAGTATACAGCAACAGTTCTCACAGTGTAATGTGCAAACCTGGGCGGGGGCAATACTCTTATTTCTATAAAAACAAGGCAGTATAGGCTTTTTCTCATCTCATTGAATATTTTTGTTCTGTTTTGTTGACATTTGCACTGATGATCCAGAAACAGTGAGTAAACCTGCAGATGCCTCAACACGAATGAAGCCAGCAGCACCAAACCTCGCTACCAGTCACTGTGTTCTCCATGGCTACTCTCTCAGAGGAAGGAGGGAGGGAGAAAAGAAAAGAGAAACAGAGCTATTGAGGATGATGCACTATGATGGCCGGCGGCGTCCTCCATCAGTGCCTGGCAGTTCCATGGAGAAAAGGCACGGTCCTTCGTATGGTGTGAAAGACCCTCATGATGTGGCACTCGCCTTCCTCTCCAGTGTCATTGGCAAATGGGCCTCTCACCTCCTCACCTGCTGATTCGCAGCTCAGTGCCTCCTCGCCAAGGCCCCTTTCTGTCTGTTCCCACACAGCCTAAGAAATCATCATGGCGGCACTGAGAGCACCGTTTTGTGACATGTATTTACTTCCTCATCTCTTCACAGGACTATGAACTCTCTTGCGAGCAGAGGCTTTATCTTATTTATCATTTAATTTTCTGAAATTAACATAGTTCCTGGTTCATTCTTAGTATGAAATGAAACCATTTCTAAGATTTGTGAATAGGAATATGTTATTATTTGAAATTCAACAATACCTTTGTATTAAGGATTTAGTAGCATTACAGATCTTTAATTATCAAGTATTCACAAATTAAAACTTTTGTCACAGAGTTTTTAGAACTCACAATTGCTTTTGTAAAATAATTACTTATATTTTCATTTTTCTTTTTTCAGCATTATTTTTCAATACTTTCTCAGACAAATTTCAGAATAGTTTTGTCAGACTTTCTTTCTAAAACACTTCCACTGTGACTAGAAATGCGTTAAATTTGTAATAGATATGGAAGAACTACCTTGTTTATAGTTCTTAATTTTTCCATTAGATACATAATTGCTCTGGCCCATTGTGAAAGGAAAGTCTTTCTTATTTTCTTATACTTGGGAGTTTTATTCACAGAGATTATTCCAAGCAGTATCATTTTTCAGTCTGGAGTTGTGACTTAAAAATCACGATCTCACCCAGCACCACACACACACACACACACACACACACACACACACACCTCAAATGATTAGCAGGTAGTCCCTGCCAGTCCTACTACTGAAGTGATGTCTTTTCCCTTGTGCCTTTTTAACTCCTAGGCCCCAGTCTCCTTGTGGCAGTGCCTGGAACCCAGGGAAGGTGGAGCTCCTGTTTCTTTACCAATAGTTTAACACATGTGGGTGTCCAGGAGCCAAAAACTGGGTCTACAATAAGAGGATCTCTAGCGTAAAGGATATCCAATCCCTCTCTATTTATAAGGCTGGGAAATAACAGTAGAAAAAATTCATAGAAAATTAGTGTCTGAAGGAAGGAAAACAGAATCTATATCTATATGTATACATATATTAGCTAAGATAAATATGCTACTAACAGATATTAGTTCATTAAAAAGAATGATGTGCTTATATTGTTTGATTAATCTTTCATGCCTATATCTTGTAATCTGAACTACTTTGAAGATAACAATACACAATATATTAACCACTGTTAATCTTCTATTATCTTGTTTTGAAACTCGGTATTATTTTTTATTGCTTTTTCTCTTTAAAATAAAAAAGAAAATTAGTGTCTGAATTTTTATAATCTATTTTGTTTTTTCTCTAAAGCTCTCTACAATGTGCAAATATGATTTCCGTTTTAAAGAAAGAATTAACTTCATTAAATAGATTCAATTACAGGCAAGTACAGTGTCATTATTGTCAAACATCACTTGCATCAAGATCTTAAGAGATTATACTTTGATTCAGGTGTGCTTTTCTGATAAAACTGTTCAACCTAGTCCAAAATGCCAGTCTGCACAGCCATGAGGAAATAAATAATAGTTTTAAGTCACTGAATTTTGTAGTACTTTGTTATGCAGCAATGGCTAACTGATACACACTAAATATGTTCAATCACCTTCCACAGCCACTGAAAAGACAACACTTGGGAAGTAATGGTTATTAAATGAATGTTTATTGAATAAACAGTTGATTACTAAATGAATTAATGAATGAAGTAGTATAGGCATTTTTTCCTTAGCTACACTCCAATTTAAAAAAAAAAAATCTATCTTGGTTCTTTGAATGTTGATTTTCTACTCCACTGTTGTACCACCTCACATTTATCTTTTTAATTATAATCATCTTATTAGTTTTGCTTTTCTGCATGTGTTTCATTAGTGTATGAGAAATTTGCTAGTTATCTCTGTATCTTTAGTGTGTATATTCTCAATGTTCCCAAATGATTGCTCTTTGGGGATTTAAAAAGTCTGAAATTTTGAGCTTAGAAGCAGGATGGAAGCTCTATAGGGTGCAGTGGTTCTAAATCCTGGATGAAAATGAAAATAGTCTGATGCTTTTAAAAAATGAGAATGCTCAGTCTCATCTCAGCAATCATTTGAGAAGTACGGTGTGCGTGCATGTATGTATGTGTGTGTGTGTGTGTGTGTGTGTGTGCGTGTGCATACATGCATGTATGTGTGTGTGTGTGTGGTGTTTTAGCTAGGCTATTATTGTGAAGACAGGATTGGTTGTCTCTAAATTTAAATATCTGCAAAATTTATTAGTATTAGTACCTGAGAAATTGATCTCCAGCAACAAGAACTTTTGAGGAAATAACTTTGATTCATTAATATTCAAAATTTTCCTAGTTAAACATCAGTGATAATTGAAATGCTAAATGTACTGCAATAAGAATGCACAGGGCTGTATACATTACACAGAGCAATTGGTAACAGAATTGTGCTACTATTTGGTATAAATTCACTTTCTTATTTTTTTTAAATCAAAGCTATAAAGTAATTCTTACACTGTAAAAATGTTCTTGATAAATGCCAATTTCATTTTCTTTTAAATTAATGATTATAAGACATTATAGTGTTCACATCTTTGTGTGGAATTTGAACATTTTAAAATGTCTCATTTTTGTTCAAGAATAGGCCATTTAGAATAAATCACTCAAGATTTCTTCTCACATGAGTATTTACACTCTAAGATCTCAATTTGACAACTTTAAACGCTATATTCTTATTTCTTAAACAACCAAAACACATAGATTGATTTTAATGCAATTTTTTCCCACTTGAATTCACTATGATTAAAAGTTCACAGCCTTGGTTACATCATATAATTTGAGAAATAACCAACAATGTCCCTGGTGATTAAATATTCAAGTTTGCAATTATTTTGTAACTTTTGTTCTGCTCTTCACTCACTCTAAAAATTATCATAAAATTTTGAAAGATGTCCTCAGTGTAGAATATGTCCATAAAATATTAAATATTCAATTTTCCTCTATCATGGCTTGAAAAATTCATAATTACATGATGATCCACATAATAACTCATTCTGAAAAGTCATATATGGCACTCCCTCTGTGACTGAGTTAATAATTTACTGCTGTGTGGGATTTTCACTCTGCACTGTTAGTCTTGGGAACATTTATTAAGCAAATGTTCATTTGCAAAGATCAGGATGTGAATGAAGAGGGTAAGAATTTAATGAGGAGTGACAGACAGGTGAACTGATTCCATATAGAACTTTGTACAAGGAAAAGCAGAGAGCTTTATCTTCTGTTGCCTCGATAGACACCTGAAATGAAATATAGAAGACAGAGGGCAAGGGGGAAATGATGCTCTCCTGCAGGGGCCAATCGAGGGATAAATCAAGGGAAGGGAGGAATGCAATTCAGGTCATTTGAAAAGATGCCACTGAGTATGAGGCTTTGAGCTTGTAGAGCAGAGGGGATGCTGATTCTTTATTTTAAACCCACCAAGTGCTGCCAGATACACTATTTCGCTTTTTCTCTTTTCCTGTTTGGTATTACAAATTGTCATTGACAATAGCTTGAGTGACCAAAGCGTATAACTGAATGTTAAGCAGAAAAAGCTATTTCCACAGAACTGGTTATGTTGGGGCTCAGACTTTCTTAAAGGGTTTTTTAGTAACTCCATGTTACTTAAATAAAGACCTAAAATTGTGCTGTAACAAGGAGAAATAAGCCTTAGAAATGAAAAATCCCTATTCATCTGGATCAGTGCTGTGGAGATACAGGCAACATGAGTAAAGCTGTTGGTTTGATTTATTGGTAATCACATCAGATAGGCAGCTTGTAACTTCACCTGCCTATGTTATCATGGGACAATCTTGGAATGTTCATGGCTAGTGATGGAGTCATCACATGAGGCCCCCAAGGAAGACCAACCATTGCCCTTATTGATGCATGAAGTTTTGGCTCACACATGTTGAGATTTGATAACACGAATAGTTGGTAACTTCTGCATCATCTTGAAATTCTTTTGGAAATACAGTGAGGTTATATCAATACATAAATGAATATAACTGATAAAAATTTTCAATAAAAAGTAAAATGCCACCCTACACACTTATGATCTGAAAATTATTGAAGTTTTAGCTACAGTTACCAGTTCTAGTATCTCTATACTCCAGTTTTCTCACTGGTAAAAATAAGTTATCAAGGACAGCCAGAGTAGGTCTCCTTTTGACACCAAGGAGTATGTTGTGAATGTTACAATTTGTCTTGACTGGAAATAGATTTGATTTGGTTTGTTTCCACTTTTTCACTTTTTACATTTTAGGTCCTAGATGTTATTGAACTTTGCCTAAGTCATGTGCTCTTGTAAAATAGCAAAGGTTATATCTTACACACAAATATATCCATACAGGCTGATGTTGGTGGATCCTAGTTAAACTCCTGACTTTGTAATGGCAGGCTATGTGACCTCAGATATGTGACAGGGAGTCTGAGCTTGCCACTTCAATTGTCAAAGCACATATTGCAGACAACTTCAAATTCTTCTACCTTTCACATTTATGGCTACGGAATGATGCTAGTATTTCCATATAGGTTGTTAGAGACAATTGTAAAATGTTTTTTTTTTTTTTTTGCTGATGTGTATATATATATAAATTTAGTTTTTATTTTAAAAATCACTTTGTTGAAGTACAATTGACATACAAAAAACTGTACAGCTGGGCATGATGATGCATGTCTGTAATCCCAGCACATGGGAGGCTGAGGCAAGATGATCACCATGAGTTTGAGGCCAGCCTGGGCTATATAGTGAGTTCAAGGGCAGGCTAAACTCCATGGTGAGACCTGTTTCAATAAAAACAAACAAAAACTCCCCCCAAAACCTGTACATATTTAATTTTTACAACTGGATGAATTTGTAAATAATTATACATTTGTGAAACCATCACTACAATCTAAGCCAGAAACACATTTATCACATCCAAAGATTTCCTCCCATCCTCTTTATGTATTATTATTAATATTTATGTATGACTAAAAATACAACATACAGTATAATGCCTACAGTTGTAAACACTGTTTGGTATGCTTTTGTAATGTGTTAAGAGGATGAATTTGTGTTAGGTGATCTTAACAGATGTAATGTTTTGTTTTGATTATTTTATCCATATGAAGAGGTTATAAATTTAAATTGAAATGTTTATTCTGGTGTTTCTTCAGAAGTATATGGGACAAAATGTATCTTTGGACTTTTATTACCTGGAGATGTTACCATTTTGACTAACAGTACATACAGTACCATAAATTTCCCTTCTATATGTTGAGAGTAGTAATTTTTGCAGTAGTATATACTAAAAATATTTGGAATGGAGCAGGAGCCGGTGTTATATTTTGAATGCCCTTGGTAGCATTGGGGAGGTGTGGAAATACATCAATTACTTTATTCTGCATGTATTTATTGAAGAGGAAATAAAATTAATATTTATTTAAGAGTCCAAATGAGTGCAGTAATTTCTCTTTAATCTCTTTACTTTATCCTCTCACTTTTTCTGAGTCTTCACTTCCAAACAGTGTAGAAGCTAAGTTCTAACTTGTCCTCCCTGAAGCAGACACTGCCTCAATGGTCAGTTTGCCTACACTTGTCACCACCACCCTAGAAAGGCTCAGTTTGCAAGGCTGATAGAGACTGGCGAAGGATTCATAATTGAGTTCTGTATATCACAACAAGTCAACTCCCTCATCAAGGATGTTAGTTACTGAGGTCTAAGTGAGGTCACTTTCAAATGCCAAGCAGAAATACAGTGCACAGTGGTCTCTCTTCAGAAATTCTTCTGGCTATAAATTTCAAGATGAAGCAAAGCAGAATTTTAATCATAGCACTGAAAAGAAAAACTGTGTCTCTACTTAAAAAATGGTTAAAATGTAAATAACATAAACGGGATGCTGAGAAAAAATTTTGTCAGATAGCAAATACCTTAGCACATTATTAGTATCTGTGCTTCTATGGTAATACCAAAAGTATGAATATGTATATGCAAATTACCCCCACATAGATATCATTAACTCTCCAATGACACAAAGTATAAATCTGTTAGTGCAGTAAAAATATTTTGTAGGACAAGTAAACTGGAGACCCTACTGAGTTGCTCAAAAATTATTTGGTTAAAGGGTAAATACACCTTGTACATCATAATGAAAGTCTTATAGGTAGGGGTGGAGATTAACACTTCAGGCTGTCTCCAGAATATTAATAAAATTCAATATATTTTCTAAAAGGTATAATTTATATTTTGTGGAAATGAGACCCTTTTCTAATAAAATTCTTCTGTCCTTCATTCTGTTCATATAATTTTGCTATAAATCATCCTGTAGGAATTTTCCCCCCTAAATATTCATCTCAGGGAGAACCTATTTAAATAAGCCCTCTTAGCAAGATCTTTCAGAATTAAAATTACACCAAGAGCAATACTTCATCCAATATATTTCTTTCTATAGAATGTTCTTGTGTCTAAAATAATATTTTTGTTGAATTATATTATGTTAAAATTGTTGATTTGAGGTGACTTTAACATCAAAGAAGAAGTTTGTTAAAAGATCAACAAATTATGCTTAATCTTTTTAATTATGCCATCTTTGAATCTGTACAATTTCAGCTCCTTTCTGTTCCCCATCTACATATATAGTGAGAAAAACCTAGGGGCATTATTTCAGCTTCACCACAAAGAAAGAATAAGAAAGAAGAAAAATTACTGCAAGACATACCAGGTTTCCTTGGTTTCTAGTAAGCTAGAACATTATGCCCTTTCATACTCATTTGAAGCTAATTTTACTTTTTTGTCTGCTAGTCATTAGAATAAATTATTTTATTCCCCATAGGAATATAATAAGTAACTTGATTTCTTAAGATGTAAGGTGTGATTTGGAGAATAGACAGTCATATTAGACATTCACACACATGCACACACTTGTAAACATGCATATTTACTCATACTACATGAATACCAAATCCTATGCAGGGTCTCTTACATAAAGATGTCCTGTAAGGATGGTTTCCTAGGTTAGACTTGCTCACAGGGCTCAAAGAAGCTCTCGGATGGTGCAATTAGCAGATCTCTAGCTTTAAAAATGGTTCTTGCAAAAGAATATTGGTGTGCTCAATTCATCTATTTCATTCATGTGACCTCTGAAGTAAGTAGGGCAGGCTTTATTACCTCCATTATCCTCTTTGGGGTCCTTCCCCTCAACTCAGTATTAAGTTAGAGAAGAGCCCGGGGCCTTGGATTAGAGGTATACATTTATTTTTTGTTATGAGGAGTATGCAAGACATTTGAGAGTGTTTTCTGGATACAGTGAGATTTTATTGTGTCAAAAATGGGGAGAGGGGCTTTATCAGCTTTTACTGTGTAAAGGCACTGACCACCAGTGCTTGGAATATCACCTAAGATATCAAGAACTGGTGCCGGAAGTGTAGGGTCCCTCAGCTTTGGGCTGACTGAGACACAGGGTGACAGACAGTAATGGCAGAAGCTGAAGACGAAGGAGCTGGTGTACTCAGGTCATGAAGAACTCTATAGATAACTAGGATGAATTTCATTGTTGGAGGTAAGGGAGAGACACAGGTGTTTTCAAAAGGAGAATCACAGGAAATCTCCTGCTGTAGTAAGAGAGCAGGATTGATTGTAGAAGGTAAGGGGTAGTGGCGGAAACAGGCAGGCAGAGCAGTTACTGCAAATCCCTGTGAGAAATGGTGAAGAGGCCAAAGTCAGATCAAGGATGGTGACCACCTAAGAGAGGGAAGCAACTCTGGACTTTTGTACCTGCTTTTCCAAGAATTAGTCTTATCTATACCAGTAATTTCCTTCAATACTTTGCCCAAATTAGCTAGCTTATTTATCTGTCCTGAGGAAATTAAGAATGTTGCCAGTAATAACATCAGTTAGAAGACTTCCAAATTCACCTAATAAAAATCCAAGTAGAAATAGCTTAAACAATAAGGCGAGTTTATTGTTTCAAGAGGTTTTGTGGTAAGGCATCAAGTTAATTAACCAAGACTGGTTAATTCAGTAGCTCACTGCTGACTTCCCAGATGTTTTTTAAAAGGTGAATGGGGGTCTATCACTCTTTAGTGTGTGGGGAAGCTGACCCCAAGCGCCTGGAATATCACCTAAGCAGCACAGAGGCATCTTCTGTCCTTAGTGTCATCTGTCCCTTCCACGTCGAAGTCTCCTCATGGTCTCAGGCAGGCTGCCACAGCCCCAGCAGACATTGGCAGAATGTATCAAAACATTTGTGAGAGGGGAGTCCAGCCTTTCCCAGTGTTAATGGTTGTGATACAAAAGCAAGGTTCTTGGGGTGTGGAAGAAGGAAGCATTGATGGGAAGGGGAGAAGTACTAGCACAAATGTGAAAAGAACAAAGGTCATGTTTGAGTTCCGCATTAAATAGGGTTTTAAAGAAAGAGCAGAGACACACACTTTTTATTCCTCCAGTGAGCCATGAGCAAGTTCTGCAGGCCCTCTGTAAAGGAGCTTCAAGCTGGCAAAGGTGGTAGCGGCTTCTGCTTTCTCGGAGACTGTGGAGACACCGAGTGAAATGTCACTGTTTTCTTTCCTTGAGGTTGGCTTTGGGAGGTTTTAGAAGGCAATGTGCTGTGGGGAGAGCAATTTTGAAAGGGCCCTGATTTTCAGCACCTTACTAGGAGGGAGTAGTAGGATGTTTAGACAGAACAAAGATTTAGCTGGCACTTTTGAAGCTTTCTCAATCTCCATGCGCTATCGAATCTGCACTGACGCATAGATGACCTGACTTGGGGGCAGTGCAGAAGAGGTCTGACTACCATGAATCAAGGCACTGGATAGTGGACATGGTGGACATGCAGAGTTTTCTCATAAGCCCAAAGATAACTACAAGCGCCCCATCTGCAGGAGATTCCTAGTGACAGGTGGCCTCAGGACTTCTCCCGAGAGATTGGCAGAGGCCAGCCAGGGCACACTAAGGAGGAGCATGTCAGCTAAATCTGGGCTCTACCTCCTTTTACCTTTCCTAGGGTGCCCAGAGTACTTCCTCTTTTTCTGTGAAATCTAGATTTAGGATAGAAGCAACTGAAACATTTCATTACCAAGATGAAGTATGAGTTAACATTTCGGCACACAATGATCTAAACATTTGAGTCCCCTTGAAATTCCTACGTTGAAACCCTGACACCCAAAGTGACAGTACTGTGGACACTGTGGAGTGCTTATTGATAGGAGGTAGAGCTCTTTGTAGATTACTAGGTTGGGGGGAAAAACCCCTCAGGAGTGGAATTACAGCCCAGGAACAATAGACAGGCAGACTACTCGTCTCTTCCGGCACCTGAGGCTGTAGTGACCAGATGGCCAGCTACGAGCCTGGCAGTTGTGTAGCAAATGCCAACTTTGCCAACACACTGATTTTGGACTTAGCCCCTAGAACTGTGAGAAATAAATGGTGTTGTTTATTGGCCACCAAGATTATGGTGCTTTGTTACTGCAGACTGAGCAGACTAAAACACCATCTCCCACAAGGTTTACAGACTGTGATAGGCTCCGGGATGCTAGGATTTTCATTGAAAGGCTTCCTTCTCACTGAAGTCTTGGTTCCTCTAGGTTATGGTGACATGAGAGGCAAATGTATTTGCAATAATATAGGAGAAATATAATTCCCATCCTTCTAGATGTCAGATATGCTGAGGTCGCATCCCATGAATACTGAAGAATGAATTCTAAGGGACAATGGAGGTTAAGAGTCGGAAAGGTTTAGTGAGAGGAAGATAGCTCCTGAGAGACCAGAGGGGTCCTGAAAGTGGGCTGCCACCAAGGCCCATTGTTAGGGGTAATTTATACAGCACAGTCACAATGTGGGTGCAACAGCAATCAAACTATAATCAACCTATAGTGTAATGGCAAGGAGAAACACTGAAACAACACCCAAGATTTGGAGGCAGACTTATTTACACATTGATTAGGACCATTCCCAGAATATCAGATCCTCATCTCCAGTCTAGGGCTTTTATATGATGCATAAGCAGGAGGTACAAAGGTGAGGCAGTTCTTCTGATTAGCTAGCAGGACGAGATCATTGGTTATAAGGGTAGATTAATGTTCATCAGTTCACAAAGCTTGTATATTGTACAATGGTACAATCAGGCATCCTGCAGGTTTGGTTACACTGTCGTGGTTATAGGGGTCAAGAAAGTAATCACAAAGCTATGAAGCAGTACAGAGCTAGCCAGTTTCAAAAGAACAAAGTTTTAAAAAGAACAGTTTCTCTGGTACACTTTCCCCTTTCAATAGGATTATAAGTGTAGCCACTTTGCTATTATATTTCCAATAGGGAAATAAGTCGCATAGCAAAAGTACTTGGAAAGAACAAAGGCCTTTAGGGGAAGGGATGGGTCCAGGTGCTCTGGGCACCAAGCTGGGTGGCTGATACCTAGCTGGACTTATTGGACCAGGTGATGCTAATTACCTCACAAGTTACTGCTTATCTCTTAGGAAGGCAGGTAGGTCTGGCCACTGCATCTTCATCTTGAGGCCTGGGCTTCTTCAGATGCACCTCCAGCCATGGTTCTGAAGTCTTTATTTTTGTGCTGACTTCTAATTCAGCTGCCTATAATAACAAGAAATGTATCTGTCTTTGAAAAAGGAGAAAAATGTTTAATATACCTGTATGATCCCTACTCTGTCCTATAAGAGTGTTGTTTCTTTCTATGGATAAAGATTGGATACCTATTACTATAAGGTACTAGTGAATATTTATTACTAACTTAGCTAAGAATGTATTTTATACCAAGGAGGTCTTTACTGGGAATTATTTTCCAAGATAAGGCCTAATTTTTGAATTGAAATGAATTTGTGCTCAACGAAACAGTGCACACCAGAAACTAAGGTGTGTACAAATGAAAGAAATCAAGGGCCTAGAAACTCCAGAGAGTTTCACCTGCAGAACGTAAGACAATGTTACATTTTAAGTGGTGAGGAAACTGCCGGCTAAGATATATAAAATGTCATGTTGATAAAAATCAAATTATCCACATAAAGTTGCCTTCAGTTCTAAAGTTTTGTGGAGTTGTTAGCTCTTTCTATTTTATTTTATTCTTTCATTCCAGATGGCATAAATACATCTAAGGATCAAAAGTATCAGCCTCTTCTTAGACACTCTTAAAGCTGAGATGAAGAATTTAACCCACCGTGAACATACAGTGTATAGGGATTTGCTGTCTGTCATGAAAAAAGAATTTTCAGGATGCTGGAAAATGGTACCGAAAGGGTTTATTAGGCAGAGAGTTTAGTATACACTTTAGAGTGTGAGTGTTCAGAGAAATGAGATGAATTGCAGTTTTGAACTGGGAATCTCTGTGTGGTTTTGGGAAGTCTGTCGGGTTTGATAACCTATAGGCTTGGTCTCATGTGGTGGAGGATCGTACATCCACAGCAAGAAAAGTGTCTATTCAGAAGAAAAAGCTTAATTTACAGGCAAAATGGTGTTCTACTCCCAGGTGAAAGAGGACAATTTACAGGTAAAAGGAGAATGACCAAAACCTTTTGCTGGTGAAAGGAAATTTTCCAGGCTCGTTGTGTTCTGGGAGAAAGAGAAAAAAAATTAAATTGGGCTCCTGTCCTGAAAATTCAGTTTTTATTTTTAAAATTATAATTGTCTTTGTTTCCTTTCCATCTTTTAAAAATTTTTCTTCTATCCAACCTCAGGTTGAGACAGCAGATAGCATGTCCAAACAGATGATGAATTCTCTAACAATGAAGTATTCCACCTTAACTATTAACCCACAGGATTTAAGGGCAGTATGGATCTCCGTTTTTTGAGCTAAACTAGATATTTCTTTAATAGAGATGGTACAGTTGGGATTGATGGACCATTCCCTTCCAATCACCCAAACGTAGGAAATATCCCAGGGCCAAACCCCTGGCTGACATTTGTCCTAAAGCTTACTACTGGGACATATAAGATAAGGTGCATGTGTGTGACCTACAGTGACCCTTGTTCACTTGGAGCTCACCAAAGGTTCATGCATGTGGAATGTATCTTATACATCCAAATATAACAGGGAATTATGGGAAAGGGCGTGTACTATGGATATAGCTAGCATGACTCAGCACCCTGTGGATAATGTTGTCATTCACGCTCTGAAAAACCTAGTGAGGGACTGCCCTAGCCTAGGAAATATTTTAAATACTTAAATACAAAGCCATCAAGTACTGGTACTCTTTTCCTTTCCACTAGCCCAAACCTGCTCACTGTGAGGATACTGTTGCCTGATTAAAACTTTCCTGCTTTTGCCTTACAGTTATATGCCACATCCAATACTTTGTTCCTTGTGCAGAAGAACCTAGAAACATGCTTGGGAGACCCTCCACCATAGGGACCCCCCAAACTTGAGCTGTCTACGGTTCTGAGAAACACATTACTTTTCTTTGTAAAGCTTTTGTTCAGTTGTGGGATTCCCTACCGCATCAAGAAGAAAAAATAGGCTGAAGAATCGGCTCTGAGGTGCGTACCTGGTAGGCTGGGTTTCACCTAGCGAGAACCGATGTCTGCCAAGCAGCTGCAGTTGTCCTCACTGAGCAGGTGCAGAGGCAGCTCCGGGAAGAAGGTTGTAAGTACAAAAACTGGCCCCTTTCCTTACCGCATGCCCCCAGGACTCCAGTAATCCCTGCACACATCAAAGTTAGAAAACCACTGAGCTGGACACGAAGGACACTTGTGATGTCATATTGGGAACCTCTACATTCTCTGATGGAAGCAGAGCAGTTTCAGCGGCCCCTCCTGCTTGGGCTACTGTCTAGAGAAGTCACCGAAGCCCAGGAGACCAAGTACAGCTACTTTGGATTAGCATCAGTAGTGTCTATTTGAAGGACAGATATAAATATAAAATAAGAAGATGAATCCTCCCTGCTTAAAATGAGGGAAGAATTTACCCTGCCCTCCTCTTTCTCAGAGGCATTACCTTTGAAAACAGAATTGCACATGCTTTCTCTTTCCTTTAGAAAGCCTGTGAATCCTTTTGAAAAGCATATAGGCCTTTTGTCAGCTTTGAGAACTAGTATTTGTCTTTCTCTAGGACCTGGCAGCCACCTCTTTGAAATGCAATCCTAAAGGAACAAATGCTTCTCTCCCAGCTTTCTTGGAAGATAGGAGCTTGATTCAGGTCGATCTTGTTTCATGTTGCAACACCCCCTCATGTAGTAAAGATAGCAGTTTACTTCTCCTCTGGATTAAGACAGTTAACCGAGCTGGTGATCCTGATTTTCATGTGAAGTCAGGGTAAGCAGTGGGAAGAGTCCTCTTACTTGAGCACTAGGTATTACTTATCTTGAAAACGCATATGCAGTGAGTTGCATCTGGCAAGCTATGTAAAAAGGAATAATTCTTTGCTGTGCCTGCAGTGTCTCATAGACCATCTATGGTGTGCATCACATTCTAGTTTAATACTTATTCAACAGTAACTGTTTTCTGTTTCCACCGTTGTGGAGAGTTTCTCTGCATGCGAGAAGATTTTGTTTTTAATAACATTTCCTCAACATCAAACTGTTTTGGTCATAAATTATTCAGTATTTCATTTATTCTACCTGCATTTTGTAGCCTCTTTCTTCCTCCGTCTTTCTTCTTTCTTTGCTTCTTTCCCTCCCTCTTCCTTTCCTCCCTCCCTCTCTTCCTTTCCTCCTGCCTTCCTCGCTCACTTCCTTCCTCCCTCCCTCCCTTCTTTCCTTCCTTCCTTCCTTCCTTTTCTTCCTCTCTAGACACCTTGCTTCTTTGCTTTTTGTCTTATTTTTTCCCTCTAAGTTGGTGTCTAAATCTACTCCTCTTTAGCCAAAATATCCCGCATAGAAGGCATAGAAGATTTTGTGAGCAGATGTGGGTCACAAATGTTCTGGAGAAAGGTGACAGCATGGACCTAAACAATTAAAATACTACTTTAGCACTAAGTTTGTTTTTCTTTGCAATGAAGAAGTTTTAGGATTTGACCCTCTGGTGTCCAATCTTGTGAAGTTGGAACAAAGGTATGTATTTATTTGAGGAGTCTAGAAAATGTAAATGTATATATGTGTGTGTGTGTGTGTGTGTGTATATATATATATATATATATATATATATGGTTTTAATTTAGGAAATTACTAGCTCAGCAACTGTAAGTGGTCATTAATTACATTATATTGTAGTATACCGTGTAATATGAACAATCAATTATATGTGTATGGATATATAGAAATTTGTATGCATTTATTTGTCAACTGTCAAGCTATATGTCAGGAGCTATTTTATTTGTCACTTTTAGATTAGGAAAGCATTCACTTGAATGCTTCCTATAACTGTGACAAATTCCACTTGCTAGCAAACAAGGGAAATGCAAATTATTAGCATTGTTCACTTCTAAGGCATCATATAAAACCTACCCAAAGAGCATATTAGCAAAACAGTGTATTTAGAAATACTGATTAAACTCACAAAACCTCTATAATGATTTAAGGGTGCAACATTATGAGTTCATTTCTATTGCTACAGTGTAGGAATTGATGAGCTAATGTTGCTCCTAAATATTTGACAGGGTGGAAGTTTCTGGGGAAAATACTAGAACTAACTAGTGTAACCTACAGTCTACACAGCATTGATGCCCGCGAGCTTCTTAATAAGCCATGGCAGCAGCATTTCTGATTGAATACCCACCTTTGTCAGTATCAATACGTGCTTAACCTTTTGAAGCCACAATACACATCTGAAGCAAACAATGAAATATTTCCTAATTCTCTCAGAATGCTAAGAATCTGAAATTGTTTGCACGCACTGTGACTTAATTTCTGAACATTTTCACCCCTGATATTTTGACCCTGTCCTTGCTAGAGAGCTAAGAAGCACTTTCTCACTTAAAAAATAAATATAGCAAAAGCCTCACCTTTTGCATAACCATAGATACAATGCCACATTGGAGAGTAAAACTATCCTACATCTATGGAAAAATTCTATTTTCTTCTACAATTTCAAAGCTATCTACCGTTACTTTTCTTAATTAAGCTAGGCTGCTCTCACAATTCAAAAAGCTTCATTTTTTTCCTGCTTAAATTAAACTCCCTGTGCAATGCAGTGACCAAAACAAATAATCTATGACCTACAAACAAGACACTCGCGTTCCCTGAAGAATTACATTCTTGTTTCCTCTAGGTTATACATCTTTGAACCTCTCTTTGCTGTAACGACCTTCTGGTGCTCATTAGCATGCTGATTACCATTAACACAGCTATAATGCAGCAATTTTCTTGGTGTATGTTGAGGAGAAATGCTCATCTGAATGCAGTCAGGGGACAAAATTAACTGCATAAATCTACAGCACAAACTGGATCTTGTCCAACTTTGCTTAAGTCGTCTTTCCTCTCTTTGTTGTGACATCATCATCTAGATTCTCACTGACGGCTTAATAAGTATCTCAGGGTTTCATATTTAATTTCATCTCATCTCTGTATATTACATTTTGACTTAATTTCAAGAGTGCCTGACCACCTCATTACTTTGTCTCATAATATATATTTACCTTTAATCTTTTAGCAATGTCCCTTAATGGCTTCTTTATGAGATTTCTTCCTACCTATTTCACTTTGTTATGTCTCTTCCCCCAACATTTGTATCTTTCAAAAATGCTGGCTAATAGAGTATGATTTAAGTTTACGTACTCACACCCAGTGATACATCTTTGGAAGCAAGCACAAAGCTGTGTGTGTCAGCGGTGTGTATTTCTGAGGAAAGCGTAACTACTATTCCTCTGTTCTATAGTGCCCTATGAATAGCCATGAAAGGAAGGGTGGGCTTAGGGAAGATGTAGTGGAAAGATGAGTCCAGATCTTCTTTGTCGTTCTCTCACAGTCATTTAGTGGCTTTCTGATGACGCAGGGCTCAAGGTATGAACTGGGGAGTGCTAACACTTAGTTTGCAGGCAGTGAAGCTGAGGGGAAAGCTCACACGGCACCCTCAGATTCTTCCTCTGGCTTGTTTTCTGAGGATGGATTTGAAAAGATTATAGCGAACAAAATAAACAAGTGGCAACAGGAAGATTTTGAAATTTGGTTCCCTCAATGCTTCTGAAACTGGAATTATGAGAAATGCAGCAGAATCACAAACACTATTAAAGAAAAGCAAGATTTGATGCTATTACAAAATAAATAACAGTGTGAGTACTCACTCTCAGAAAGGAAAAATATGGTGCATATTATAATTAAGAATGGGTTAAAATTGAAACATGCTGAGCTCTAGTCATTTTAATTTTTAATACTATAGAGTAATTTCTACTTTTCTTTTACAGATGAAAATGGCTAGCTGGAAAGCCTCATATGCTGGCCCATTTCTGTAATCCTAGCATTGAGGGAAGCTGAGGCAGGAGGATCACAAATTCAAGGTCTGCCTGGGAAACTTCGTGAGACTGTTTCAAAATTTAAAAAATGAAGGGTGTGTGTGTGTGTGTGTGATATAGCTTAGTGAGGGCTCTGGGTTTAATGCCCTGTACAGAAAAGAAAAAAAAAAAAAGAAAAAGAAGGAAAAGCCTGAATCCAGGCACAGTGCTGCATACCTTTTACTTAGATACTCAGGAGGCTGAGGAAGAAGACTGCTTGAGCCTAGGAGCTCAAGGCCACTTTGGGCAACACAGTGAGACACTGTCTAAAACAAAACAAAACGAAGCAAAACTTCACCTCCTGATCACTTCCTAGCGTTTCTAAGCGTAGATGGAGCTGATAAAAGGTTCGGGTAGAGAAAAGCACACGCTACTGGAGTGTTACTTCTCACCATACCCTCTGATTTAGGCTACATTAGCACTAATACCAAATGCTGTGGATACTCAGAGACGGAGGAATTAATTTTGACTCTTTTCTGTGGACATGATGCTGAGAAGCATGACACGGAAGATGTGGAGCTGTCTTAAGAAAAAAGAAACTACGGGAGTTGAGTTTCGTACATAGGGTACAAGGGTAGAGTTTTCTAGGGCAAAGTCAGCTGGGGGGAAAGCGCTCTGCAAACGTTGACTGCTACAACCACAGAAGTAGAATCTCTGCATATAAAAGAAGAAAAGAGCCTCAAGATCGGTTCTCCTACTCACCCCTTCAACTTTCAGATGATAGAAGTGGAATAGATGATAGGTCATCCGGCTTGCAACCATATCACCAATGCAAGGGCTAAAGAACTTTTCAGTGTTCCGTATTTTCACTACTCTACAAATATAAAAATTGTAACATGGTGGAACAGACAAGAAAGTTTGTGATAATCTTCACAACACACCTGAAGTTAGTATATAGAAGTACTATAGTTTCTGAAAGTCACCTCACTGAGATTCAAATTCTATGTTCAATAAGTTAATACAAAACTGATTTCTTCATTGAACTAAGCTCTATGTATAACTCGACCCTCCTACATTTTCTCTCCAAGTATAACTTCTGTAGTAAAAACAGCTAACATCAAAAGGTTATTTTAGCTCTCCAGCCTTCCCAAGTAGTTCTCCAAGAAAAATTCATCTGCTTAAACAAAACAGTTCCTCTGATGCCCATGACATTCTAGACCCTGTCCGGATCAGACAGGCAAACTTGCTGCCATTCAGACAGTTGCACAGATTTGCTTCATGACAATCAGAGATGGTTTTCCCCAAACAGAAACATGTAAAGTACAACAGAAGTGATCATTCTCCCCATTCTGGAAGCTGGTAGACTGAGGTCAGGGTGCCAGGGCGGTCAGGGCCTGGAGAGGGCTCTCTTCCAAGCACTTTCTGCTTTTTGTGCCTCTTCTTACAAGGACGCTGACCCCAAAATAAGGCTTCCACTCCTTATAGTCCCAGTTACCTCCTTCAGGCCCCATTTCCAAGCACATCACTTTGAGAGTTAGGACTTCAACCTATGACTTTTGGGGGGACACACACAACCCAGTCCAAAGCCATGGCTGTGCTATTTCCATAAAATTGCATAACCTCTCTGACACTCTACTTCCTCCATTATAAGATGAAAATAATACTCCATTCATTTGAGATTGTATGAATGTTAGTGTCCTATCCTTCTGCTCCCTACCCTTTCCTCACTAGAGGTGCAAGCAAAATAAACTGGCAACCATCTATCATAGTGTATTATGATTCATTCTGCTTTAGCAATATGGAGAAAGTACTGTGGATGCTCACAGAAAGAAGAAATTAATTCTGATTCTGCCTCCTGAGCTGTGTGAGACTGTAGGGGAAAGTCTGAAAGGAGGAGATATTTGATTTGGGTTTTGAAGATGGGGGAGAATTACCCTAGGCTGAGGAGATGGGAAGACCTTACAGACAGCAAAAACATACATGCATGATCAGGCAGAGGTTGTCTGGGGAATCCACTGGTGTGACTCTGAATACCTTGCTAGGGATCTCAACACTCTCTAAGGTAACTTTTCCCCCTCCAAAGCTCCATGCCATATAGATGAGCTGTAGCTGTCTATAGGTAAGAGAAACACATGCCACATATTACTACACACACCTTGGGAAGCCTGCAGCATGCTGGCTTTTGGAGTTTCATGAATAAATCTCCTCACTGGGGCATTCAAATGTGAGCAAGCACTTGTGGCAAATTTCAGCCTTTTGGATCCTGCTGAAATCATCCATCATCCATAGCCTGATGGATCTAAGCAGCTGTTTTTTTTTTTAACATCCTTGGAGAGATGTCTGTTAAGGAAAATTCTTTGTACATTGTTTTGAAATGTGAGCAGGTCCCTAATTAGATTGGGGAAAAAGTTTTACTTCACAAGTGGAGACTAAAGTAATAGAGGCCCTAACATTCATAGCTTAGGCGACCCTAAGTTCTGAACTTTCTTCTTGAAATAAAACAAAATATCAAATCCTTCTTTTTTTCTTTGAATAAAACAAAATATCAAACCCCTTCTCATTCTTATTACAATGATAGCCCATATTGGCATTAAGGATGATAAAATGCAGAAAAACTAAGAAAAAAATGTATTCTTTCTACCCAAAGAGAGTTAATGTTTAAATTCTAGGGAATTATACACTCTTTCATCTTTGATTTATCAGCACAATATTTTATATTTCTCCATAGATGATCTGTTTTTACTGGACTTTTTGGAAATAAAGTATTCGCAAAATATAATTTTGACTATTTAGTATTTTAGTGTAAGATTGTACAACAATCAACTCTAGACAGGTGTGGTGGTGCATGCCTGTAATCCCAGCATATGGGAGGCTGAGGTAGGAGGATCTTTGTGAGTTTCAGACCAGCCTGGGCTACAAAGTGAGCTCAAGGCCAGCCTGGACTGCATAGCAAGACCCTGTCTCAAAAAGACAAAAAATAATCAACTCTATATTTTTGTTCATTTTAGCTTTCTTAAAACAGTACTATGCCATCCTCTCATAGGTTGTGAATTTTGCACAAGTTAATTAAAGCAAAGTTCTAGAAATGCAATATTTTGATTTATAGTTATATACATTTTAAAAATAATTGACAAATATTGTAAGTTACTGACTCTAAAGAATATACTAACATACAATTTGATCAGAATTTTTTATTACAATCTGTTTCTGTATTTTTCTAGCATTGGATACTAGCAGTTTTCCTTAAAATTGCTGGTTTGATGTATTCTTTTAAAGAATAAGCTACAATAGGAAAGGATCACTTGAGCTTTAAAAATTGGAGAACCGGAGAGAACAGAAAGAGATAGAAAGAAGGGCTTTGCGAGTCCAAGCATGCAGTTTGTCTAATTTACATTTTTGCCTGGAGTCAGCCCTAAATTGCAAGATGTGTGTGCTGCATTTTATTGGAGAAGTTATGACATTTTAGAAACCTAAAACAGAACAAATAAGAAAACCAAAAAAATTTTCCTATCCCTCCCTTTTTCTACAAATAGACTATTTTTTTCTTATTGGAGTTGCCTTCATTATTGCAAGAAATAAAAGACATGTGGTGAAGGTCAGACTTTGGCCTTTCTTCCAGGGGTACCTATGCCCTCTCCAAAGACCTCTGTGGAGGCAGCCCAATTCTGCAGGCAGGATTTCCTGGTAGGTTTTTGAGATGTAAGTTTTTTATTTATTTGATGACAGAAAATAATTGGAATTTTTAGGAGGTAAATTATTGTGGTGCTGATGGAAATTAAACCCACCAAGTGGAATTTTAAAAAATGATATTTGTAGGTAATGTCATTTTATTCACTCAGGACTTACTAAATCGTAAATCCGGAGCTGAATATAAAGAACAGGCTGGTGCTTTTAGGTTGACATAAGTTGCAGCTAGAGTTGTGATGTAATCAAGAGAATTGTTTATGGCCTGGTATAGAATGCAGGAGGGGACTCCTTACAGAAAAGGTGAGATCATGAGGCAGACCTGATCACTCACTATGGTAGTTGTGTAACTTTGACATATGGCTTAACCCCATACCTGAGTATCTCACTGTAAAGTAGGGAAGATCAATTTCCACTCAAAGATGTGGGGATTAAATGACATTATTTGTTTGGTGCTTAAAAACATCTGGTTCACAGTAAGTGGTCATGAAGAAATATATGCATGGACATAGTTGTAGCTAGCTGAGGTCTCAGTAGGCTAACTACACTAAACATTACACTGTAATCTTATTTTAGTTGAATTTAGTTGTGTCAACTTGATTGGCTTTGGAGCTGTCAAGGGAATTAGTAAAACATGTTTCTGGGTATGTCTTTGGGGTCATGGAAATGTGACTTCTAGTACTGCAGCTGGTCTCTTGCCCTTTTCTAACATTGTTTCTCTGCACTGCTTCTCCATTGCTATGAACTGAACATCTTTTCCGTGCTGTGCTGTTGCTCCATGTTTCTCCTTTGGAGTCATCTGTCAGGGACTGAATTCCGTGATACCATGAGCCAAAGCCAACCTGTCCTTTAGGTTCTGGGCATCAGGTGTCATGTCCGAGGGACAGGAAAGCTGTGAGCACTACGTGAAATGAAGCAGCTACATTTAATTGTATAATATTCACTAATTATAACAAGATGTAAACAAAACCATTATGTTCTCCCACAGAGGGAAAGATACAGTGCCAGTCATAGTCCCCCTACTTCATTGAGCCCATTTCAACCAGAAAATAGATTTTGGTGGAGACAAAAATTCCAGACAGCATGTTTGCTTTTAAGGAAAGATGGGATTTCCTACTGGCTTCTCAGACTAGGATGAAAGATAGATGATTTCTGTTTTTTTCAGGAAGCAGATTAGGTTTCATCAATTATACAGTACATTTTCAAACAGTCTTATCCACTGATATTGCAGGAAAGTGAGAATTCTGGCCAAATGACAAATCCGATCCTAGAAAATGAATCCAGATACAAAAGCGCTGAACAGGAGGCTGGAAACAGTTGATGCAGGAGTCAGTGATAACCATCTCTAGATTAATGAATCAAAGTTATTGAAGATGGTACAACATGTAGCTAGATTCCAAAGTGTCAGTTTACCCCCCTGTCCTTTCCACTGTCCAGTAGGGCTCATGTGTATCATGCTCCAGAGCTACTCCTTTCTAGTTAATTCCAGAGCATTACATTTTATTTCATTACCATGCCTTTAATATAACACTCTATAATGCTTCAATATAAAGAGAGTGGAATGTTTTCTGTATACCAACCAGTTTAATATGTAATTCCAGAAACAGTCGATTGTGTTCATCAAGAAACCATTCTCCAAAGATGGAATGCTAGCATTTTCATAGATAGTCCACATTCCAGAGGTGGCTACGTCAAAAAGTACTGTAAACTATCCAGAGCTCAACTAACACTTGAGAAAATGTTGAGTCACATAATGAAAGTAAAAAAATGTGTTGTTATTGGTGAAATTAGTGGCTTGTTATTTAGCATATTTACTGTCAGAGATGGGCTCTCACTGTGAAGTTAAAGCATAAAAAGCATGTGAATTGGCCAACATATTTTTGAACAAAGTTTATGTATTTATCTATTTAATTTGTATCCCACTCTCCTCCCTTTCTCCTGCATGCATAAGGATTAAGCATCCTGTATTGTGTGTAACTATTACTTCTAGTCACAGGATTTGCAGTCTCAAATGGTTTTGTCGTACAGATGTAAGAGGATTAGTGTTTGCCTACTAAGACTTACCAAGGTGATAGGAATTTGCTTGTAGAATATGGTTCATCTCAGAATTGCCTAAAAGGGCATTGAGGTTAGAGGTGAGACTGGAAAGTGCCTTGAACCTCATATAATAATGAATGCTTATTTAATAAGTGATTAAATGTGTGGAAGAATTGGCCTTAGAGTCGTGTTTATTGGCAAAGCTGTGTTGTGTAGGAATAGCAATGGAATTCTCTCACATCAAATTTTTCAGAGACCATCATGTCTACCAAAAATAAACTATGAATTTTATGTGATCCATTATCTTAAGTAAAATCCACACGCTTGCATACTCTGTAAAGTGCCCTTTTCATTACTTTGTTTTGTTCATTCTACTTTCTCAAAAATATTTAATGCAATCGTGTAGATCATCCTACCACCTCTGATTAGCATTGCTATTATCTTTAAGCTTTTAAAATTCCAATATTGTGTTCTTTCTCTCCTCTGGGCGCACTAGATCCAGTGACATTTGGTTATGATGAATGTAGAACGTGCAGCCTTTGATTTCCCCCAAAGGAAGCGTTAGTGAGAGGAGAGAAATGGCTTCCCCTGAATGTGCAGATGCAGTAGTGCAGGGATAAAACCCTGTCACAGGGCCTGGAAAGGGAAAAGGCCAAGCGAAGGGCAGAGGAATGGCCGCAGTGCAGAACACTGAGAGTTGGGAAGGGCTAAACAGGAAATCTCCTTTCTAGACAGTAGCTTTTGATGGCGACTATTTACTGAATGTTTCATATGTATATGGCACTGTGATGAAACTCCAATAAAGATGGTGATTTAGCTGCTTAAAATCTCTGTGAGGTAGTTATTATTATTTTCACTTTACAGAAGAGAAAACTGTAACTCAAAGATGTTAAGAAATTTGCTCATAAATGGTGGAGGTAGGAATCAAATTCAGGTCTGTCTGATACTGAAACTTTTAGTTCTGCTGTCCGGATAACCAGTTACACTCTTTCAGGCTCTCTAGACTTGCTTTTCTTTTCTTTTTTAAAAACTACTTAAGAATGGAGGTTTCTATTTACTTCTGAGATAGTGCTGTGCAATTTCACCTGCACGTTTACTCAGTTTTATATCCTTGCAGTAATTTGATTACTGAATCCTATATTCTGCTGACACTTTGGAAGAGTCTGTAACTTAGGAAAAGAAAGGAGGGAGTTGTCTCATTTTTTTCTGTGTGCTGTTAGAACATCCTAACATAATTCCGAGTATTCTGAAGGCCTCTTTAAAATACCAAGAGCAGATTATGTAAATTACCCCCATCTCAGAGGCTGATGAGTGTATTTGCCATGGTTTCTTTTTTCCCCATCCTTCTTTTATAAGATAGGAAACGGGTTTGTAATGGATGTGTTAGAAAACAAAGCAAAGCCAAAAAGAATGGATGATAATACTGCTATTCCAGGGATACTCCTCTTTCATTTTTGGAATATAAATCTTTTAAGTTAGTTTTACCCATCCATCTATAGTGGAAAAATAGAATCATATTATGGATATTATTTCACCACCTGCCAATACATTATAAGCATTTTTTCTGCATCACTAAATATAAATGTGAAATGCACAAGCTTAATTGAAGAATTAAAATTGTTCTCAACATTACTTTCCTTTTTCCCTTCTGCCCCTGTGAAGATCTCTAATTCTCTTACAACACTTGTGTTGGAGGGATAAGTACAATATGGTTAACCAAGATAAAATAAGAATCGTTTACCAAACGTGTCTGTACTATTTTCCCCTGGCATTGCTTTGACAGGAAATGCAGCATTTTCAACAGAAGTAATACACTGACACAACTCTGAAATCAACTTCTGTTTGACCATCACAGACAGAAGCCATTTGTTGGTGTGTTGTGTAAATTTTGATACATTTTGTTCTGGGAATGGGGTCAATATGGTCATAGATCGAAACATAGGCACTTTGGCAGCAGTGAAATCAATGCTGTTTTACATTTCCTTTATTGATAAACTTTAGAGGACCACACTTAAACTGAACTCTGCATTCACATTTTGATAAACACATCTCCAAAAAGTGGATGTTAACTATCTGCCATCTGATAGAAGTGGCCATTAAAGCATCCTGCTTTCAAAGTGAAATAACTATGAACTATCAATAACATTTCCTTATTTTATTTTTAAATCTGTGTGATATTCTATCCCCTTTCCTGTTTGTGTACCTTATAGTTATGCTTGTTAATATTAAGTAATCACTATACAAATATATCTACCATCTGTATCTATCTCATCTCTGTATCTGTACATTGCAGGTGTTTTAAATCATAGTGCTTTACTGGTGATAGCCAGAGAAAGTAGGTAATTCTACAAATTAAAAATAGTCATAAATAAACCCAGATGAAACAAGAATACCAACAAGCATTCGAGCTTTTTATCTTCCATCTTGAGAGGAACGCAAGGTTCTCAGTCAATCTTGGCTTTGCTGGTGTTCAGTCTCTCTGGCCCTCCTCAGCTATATGAACCAGAAACCACTAGAAGGAAGTAGAAATGCGAATCACATTTATATGTCAAAGAGCGGAAAGGTGGATCTCAGGATTTCCCACGAGTGCGTTTTGATTTCATGTCAATTTTCTTATTTTCTGTCTTACCTGGAGCTTCAGAGGCTAAATTTTAAAGTGCAGATCCTGACTGAAATACTGAATCATTCTTCCAGAGGCAGTGCTTTCAGTATTAGGCCCCAGCATTTGAAGAACCTGCAGCAAAGAGCATTTTCTTCATTTATCTCTCTGTTTTTAACCCTCACTCTATCTTAGATGGAAATATCTGTAAAATACAAAACTGTGCTTTTGGTTATCATGGCAATACCAAATCACTATGAAGGGTTTTAAACACTCCGTTTGCAAACAAGGAACAGATAGTCTAAATAGTAGCAGTTTAGTGGACTAAACATTAATTTGGCATTTTAGAGACTGACACAAATCTGTATTTTGATGCTAAAAGTTAAAATGAATCAGTGATATCACTTAACATTTTTAGGATTCGTATGTGTGTGTGTGTGTGTGTGTGTGTGTGTGTGTGCATGCGTGCGTGCGTGCATGTGTGTTTTAGGTTTTAAGTGTCTCATATTGTTTTAGGATTATGAGTTGTAAGATGATAACAACTTTGACTTGAAATGTCTCAAGTGCGGCATCATCAGGTGGGAGAGTTTGCTATTTATTACCCACTCATTTGGGAACAGGGAGACCTTTAATCCATCACTTTTGGCCTTTTCCATAAACATTCACTTCTCAAACAAACTGCTGGGAGAAATCACCATTCACAGGTAACATAAAACTAAGGACACACACACAAACACACAATAACAGTCATTGTAAATATGTGTAAACCTTGGTGAGAAGTGGTGCAAGAATTCCAAATGAGTCTAAAGAATACAAGATTTACTACATCTTCTTTTAAGTCGTATGTTTTTCAAAGGAAGAGAAATTTTTTCACAGAGAAAATGACTTGAACGATCCTGATTTTGCTGACCTCAGACATGTGTCCACGGTTTTTTCTTACTTTGGAGGCAAGGACTTTGGAAAGGGAAAGATATGGCTTGGATGAAATAAGTTTATTATCATTAACCACGGAAACTTTTATTAACTGGGGGGGCAATTTCAATGCATCTGACTTTTTGAACCTATCTCCATGACCACATTATAAATCCACAAAAAGTTTATACACATTGTTCCATGCCGTTACTTCTCTGTAGGCCATCACATTTTTCTCTTTCTTACTTTATTCTACAAATGAGCTGGAAGTTTGCCTAAGCTGAGTCAGAAGAAAAAAGGTGAATAGTTCCTATCCAAAGGCACCAAGAGCCAAACAGATGTGGTAAGAGCGATGGCTCTGATGTTGTGAGGCACCTGGCTACTGCTGCCCAGATTCAGGAAAATGGCGCCCAGAGAAATGCTTTGGAAATGAGTCAAATGATGTGTGATGGGAGAAGCTGATTTATTTGTCCAAATACAAGCATGAGGCACTGAAACTACCCTCACTCATCAATGTTTATGCAAGGCCATTATAATATTTCCACATTATCTCTTCCTTTATTAATTCATCCAAGCAGTCTATTTGCTTTTTTGGCCCAATGTAGCCCATTGAACAGACATCTTAATTGAGCTGTTCATAATGGTGCCTGGATCTTTTTCCTGAGGGGTGCCAGCTAATTCAGAGCCCATCAGACCCATTAGTGTGTGGAAACTTTAAATGGTCTTTTTCAGTATGCATTACTTTGCAGTGAACTACTTGGGAATGCATTGGCCATGATGAACCTTATCAATTTCTCTTGGCTTCTTTAGGAATAGCACAGAACCCCCCAATTTTCAGGTAACCTTCAAAGTAAAGCTGTGTTCTTTTGGTTAAACTAGTTGGTCAAATTTCAATTTGTTTTTTTAGGAGCTACATATTCAGAGTTTGGTTGTCAAACTCTTACAGCTTTTATTTCAAACCAAAGTTATATTTGACATGTTTTTCTTTTTTATTTCAGAATTCTCTTCCTGAAAAAGCAGTAAGCATTAGCAATCCCTAAAGAGTAGGGAAATAATAAAGAACCTGCCTCATAAGGAAATTTCACACACAGGAACAGGCAATGGATTCTACAATATAAACCGCATCTCATCACTCTGCATATAGATGAGTGCAGCAAAGCACTGCTTTTCTTACATTTTATAATTTGAATTTTTTGAAAAAGGTTGACATTTTGGGGTTGTCTTTTTCTTTTATTTTTTAAATATCCCATCAGTAATCTTGAGAATTTAAAGGAGGAAGTAATATCTAGGGTCCATCTTGCCAGGAAATCTTTTGTATTTAAGGAGCTGGGCATGTAATACATTATCAAAGAAGGACAGCTGGACATTTAATACACTATCAAAGAAGGACAGTTATATTCTATGATACAATCACTTTTATTTCACCTGTATTTTTTCATAGTTAAAATAAAAATAATAGTCATGTCTTGACTATAGAATATTTAGAATAGTTATAAAGCTACCCACTAATTAAGTCCATTACTGTTTCAATTTTAAATTGAGCACATTTCAAACTACATAGAAAATAATTCAGGATAGACCATACTCTCTGTGGCGGAATGAATTTGGCTAAAGTTCTTGTGACTGTCACTCGCACTACCCATCATCTCTAGATCACTATACTAGCTGGGCTCTTGTTCTTCACTCTATTTTCACATAACTGTATATAGGGCTGGGGATATAGCTCAGTGGAATAAGCGCTTGCCTAGCAAGCGCAGGGTCCTGAGTTCGATCCCCAGTACCGCAAAAAAAAGAAAAAAACACATAACTGTATATAATGAAGAAAGTAAACATTGCTCATACGACACTTGTGATCTGGCTAACCCTAATTGATTTAGAGTTAAGTAATAATTAGCAGCAGTACTAATTATAGTATGCTTTGCTGTCAATAATGATATAAACATACATTTGTACTTCAAGGGTAGATTTTTTTTCCAGGTGATAGGTAGAGAGCAATAAGGGCCATTTGATTCTTTATCTCTAGACTCTTAAATATAATTTCAAATTGAAAGTTTCAGAAGAAAACCATTAACAATCCATGTTTCAATGACAAATAATGCCAGAAGAGTACATATACATACATCTAAATCTATATCTATATATCTGTACCTATATTTACATGTATGCCTGTACCTGTATTTACATCTCTATCTGTATCAACTCAGACATCTCTTGTAATCACTGGGAAATTATTGGTCACCAAGTGTGATGATCAGGAAAGAAGCTGTTTATGGACAAATTTAGAATCCAAACATGATGCTCAATTGGCTGATTAACAGAAGGTTACACTGATAATGATACCAACCTCACATGTTACAAACTTCACAAGTCTTAAAGAACTTTAGCAATTTGCCTGCTCACTTCTTTCAAGTTTTATCAATTACCTATATATTCCTGGATCCTCTCTAACTTCCTGGTGTGTGACTGACAACATTGGCAACCAGTGTCATTGCAAAAGAACTGGCATCAAGGTACTTATACAACGACATTTCAAAGATTTGATTGCTTAAATAGATATCTATACCTATACACACACACACACACACACACACACACACACACATTATATATATTGTATACTTTTCCTCACCTAAAATTGTGAAACTAAAAATAAAAAAGGACCTAAGAATCTATCACTTCAGTAGTGAACACAAATGTATATGTAATACTTCATCTGTGACGAACCAGAAATATAGATCCATTTCATTTTGCATGTTGTGAGCAGTTAAGGCATTTGAAGGCAAATATTATTTGACTTTTTAAGTAACTTGTATAAATGTAGGTTATTTATAAAGTTTAATTGGGGAAAAGTGGTTAACATACAGAACAGCTATTGATTTAACATCAGACCCCTGGGAAGGGTTCTGGGGGGACACAGTTGTCTCATTGCTTCCTTCTTTAGTCCAAGGATTTTAATCCTGCGTTTGGAGTATTTCAATAGTCCCCAGAGTGTACTGTCACTCAACTAGCTCAGCACAAGTGCCTGTGGAATAAACTATAGCAACATGTATTTCATATACAGAGAAGAATGAAAGAAGATAATATAAACTAATAGAACAAAGTTGTGGAAAGGAAAAATGGGGGATGAGGAGAGAAAATTCGATGTAGTGTTAAATTTTTAAAAAATCTAAAGAATTAAAGGAATGTCATACTGAAAAAATCTTAAAGTTGGAGAAGCATGTTCCAATAGTTATGTTTTGCATTTGCTTGTTGGGAAACAAGGGGAAACTGATCCAAGAAGTATAGTGAGGATAATATTTCAATATCATCTGTATGTGTGTGGAAGTTGCACCTACGCATATGGACGAGTTTGTCTGAACATTTTCAATCAATCTGTTTGAGGTAAATATAAGACCATGTGTGTAGGTTAAACATTGACTTCAAAGAATTTTGAAAAATATGCCTCTTTGCAACCTCCACATGACCCATATATGGAACATTTCCTTTTAATTTAAGACCTTTTCCCTTGCTGCAAGCAGCAAATGGAATTATTTAAAGAAAAAGAGCAACAAACATAAACTCTAGAGTTTCCTACATTTTAGCAGAGGCTCTCAGTTTCAGAAGGGAGTTTAGGTCCAAAGCTCGGACACTGGAGTGTAAGAGTCAAAGTTATGATTAGCCAAACAATAAGCTTGAGAAAGTGAGTCTACTGTAGGAATTTTTCGTCATTTAGTACCGCTAAAACAATGCCTTGGACTGTGGAGATGTAGGTGAGTTACAAAAGGCAGCCAATTAGTTCCAGTATTGTGGCACATGAGTGTGATATAAATAGAGATGAATTTTTAGTATAGAAAGCCAGTTTCTCAAATGTCAGCAGTTCAGGGGTATAGAAAGGTATCCAAAACCTTTTCATCTTTCCAAAAAAGGAAAAGAATGTCAGAGACAAGCTGCAGCCCTGGTGTGGAGGAAGCTGGATACACCAAGCATAGCTAGAAGCTGGGCAGAATTCGGGTGGTATCACCCAAAAGCCAGGAGGTTCTCTCCTGCCTTCTCTCCTAAGAGTCAAGCAATGATAACAGTTACCCAGAATTTGGATTAACCCGGGGAAAGTGGAAAAAGGGAAACCATGAGATGTCAGGAAACACCAATTTGACAAAAATTAAATTTCTTGCTGCCGTGTAGGAATGAGTCTCAATACAGAGATGAAGTTAAGTTGTAGAAAAAGGAAGTTTGTTTCATGCCTAAATCCTGAGAATTTTTCACAGACTACATAAGCAGAATCAGTAAATTTAACATCATGTTATAAACCAAAAGTAGTAAAAACAAATGCACATTGCTCAATCATGTCAAGTAACTCCATTTTCATGGCACTTGAGAGTGTTAGGGACTTAATCTGATTTGGTGTACCAGTAGCTCTCAAGCTAAGCAAATCTAAGACATTTCTTCACATGAAAATATAGAGCACTACGAAAAATCATCACTAAATATTCATTGATTCAGTTTATCCAAAAAGTCAGTGCGATGCTATTACCTGTCACATACTTGATGTCCCAATTTTTATGAGTACATTTCTTGGAGACTACAAGGAACATGGAGAAGGGTCATAAGAGCGTTAGTTAGGGGTAGGAATATTAGATGACAACGTGTGACCACGCCAGTAAACAAAAGCAGATGTGAGGAAAAGACAGATAAGAGTAAGTTCTGGAAAATTTATGTTAGCATTACAAAAGGGAATGGGAGTTTTCAGGCAATATTATGATTTAGATGTGAAATATTTGCCAACAGTCTCACATTGGGAGGTGCTGAATGGTTGGGATGGGTGGGTCACTGAGGGAATAACTTGGGCGGGTATATTCTAACCCTAGTCCTTCCTCTCTCTCTGCTTCCTGGCTGCCTTGATGTAAGCAACTTTCTTTCTCCAGGCCCTTTGACTGTGCTATTTCTGCTTTGGAACCAGCCTCCCATGGAGTAAACCCACAGAAATTGTGAGCCAAAATAATGATCTCATCCTTTATATTGTAAGTGTTGGATATTTTGTTCCAGCCTTGCGAAAGTAACTGATACAGGCAGCGATATCCTCTTGGTAATTTAGATGGTATGGGGGGGAGCAAAAGATTATCTCAGTTATCTAAGGAGGCATCAGCAGCCCTGCTTGGTCGTGAGGTTAGAAAAAGCTAGGAGGCATGAAACTGATTTCAGATTCCAGTTGCATACCAGATGCAAAGGGGTATGCCATTCTTGATGTTGGTATGCAGTTGAATGAATCTAAATATATAGATAAGAACAGGGGATTGATCATGCAAGGAGAAGCCACATCAAAGCCTGGAAGGTTCCAATGAGTTCATTTGCAGCTAGGACCCTGTCATCAGCAGGGATGTGGAGATTTCACTAAGTAGCTCAGGGATTATGACAGCAAGTGCAGCCCTAAAGGGAAATCAAGGCAGTAATTCAGACTTTGGGCTAAGCTAAAGGCAAGTCAAACAAAAGAGGAATATGTCAGCAGGACTTCTTCACTACTACCATGAACTGAGACTGCTACTGGTCTTCTGACAGGCTAGGGTGACTATGGAAATAAAGGAACTCTATACTACAGACAGAGATCGCTGCTAATTCCTGTGGTGTCTGAAGAGGGACTGAACATCAAGGAATGTGTATATTGTGGTTTTTGTCTAGATGTCCTGCCAAAGCCTCGTGTAGTCAGAGGTGGGGCTTCTCAGAGGTAGCTGGTTTGTGATACTGGGATTGAGGATGTGATGGTGGGATTAATGGTGTGATGCTAGAATTAAGGGTACTGACTCTGGATGTAACTGCACTAAAGTGGAGTAGCCTGGATTGAATGTAAAGGGACAGTAAAAATGGGAGGCTGGCTTTGCTTCACTACTTTGCTGCTTGCTGCCTTCTGCCTGCCATGAACTTTTTCTCCTCTACAGTGTCTCTCTGTCATACTCACTGCCTTGGAGCCAGACAACTATGAATTGAAACCTCTACAAACTATGAGCTACAATGAACATTTCCTCCTCTAACTTTGAGTCTTGGGTATTTTGTTTCATATATGCAAAAAGTAGTGAAGACACCAGAGGAGGAAGAATTTGAGCAGGATTAGAAAGCCCAGTCTAATATATGGCTGTCATCCATTTGCCACACTGCTGAGATGGGAAGTAGGGAGCTATAAAACAATGTCTTGACCAGTAAGTCACTCATTTAAAAATTAAAATAATTTAAATCATACAGGAAAAGGTTTTGATAATGTAATGATGTTTAATGACAAAGAAAAATTGTCCTAGATATACAATAGGAAATGTGCTATTTTCCAGGCTAGACATAAGTGGAACAAACAGTGAAATCATTTTCTTTTTAATAAAAATACAAAAACATATTAACAAACATACACCAATTAGCATAAAAAATAGTACCATCACAACTGATCTATAGACACGGTGATATGGTCTCAACAGTGGTTATTGGGCTGGCCTTAGTCTAGCAGTGCCTTCCGTGAAATCATTTTTGATGACTTGTACTATCTTTACTTCATTTGACCATTCATTTGATTATCCTGATTATGCAAATAATTGGCTGAAATAGTCTTATGAATTTTTTCTTTAAATTCTTAAATTCTGCAAATCAATTTTGGTAGAACCCTAAGAGAGGACTTTGTGAAAACTATCCCTCCTTTCTTTCCTTCCTTTCTTCATTTTTGCTTCCTTTCTTTCTTCTCTTTCTTCCTTTCTTCCTCCCTTTCTCCCTTCCTCTCTTCTTCCCTTTCCACTCCCTCTCTGGTTTCATCTCTCTCAGTGCCAAAAAGGGACGATAAATCCTGGAAGTTAGAGAAGTAAGCTCCTGTACACCTGTAACACCTACCACATGTAGCAGAGTCAGTATACGACTTTAGGAGGGCCCAATATACCAGATATCAGTCTTTGATTTTAATTATTCCATTTGAAATTTTTTTAGAGCATTTTGAACCAGATCTTCTTGGTAAGTTCCTCATTTTCTCCCAGAAATGATGATAACGAGAGAAAAATGAACGCCTATGGAATGTGTACTAGATATCCTAGAATAATCGTATATTCTGGGATATCATAGAATAATAACAAATAATAACCCTAGAATATCTTGGATATTCTCTGAGGTACTGAACAAGGATTCTTATTCTGTCTTCATAGCAAGCTTGTCTGGTAGGCACTGTTATAATTTCCATTGTCCTGGAGTCTAGAAACATGCATCCACAGAACTTCAGATCTGAAAGACAAACAGGTAAATGCGTGTGCAGCCCTGTTTTTGAATTAGCCCTCATCCACACCAGTGTCTCACACAAATGAAGCTGAGATCTGGGCCACTGAAATCAGTTGCCCCAGGGTGTGCTTTTAGTATAGTACAGACCTGGGATAAATAAAAGCCATTTACATCAATTTATCTTTCAACTACACCATGCCTTCTCCAAATTATAATTGAGAAAAAAAGTAGAGCCCCTTAGAAATATAACTATATAAAATGAATGAGATCTGACATAATCACTAGGATTATGAAAGTGAAATTCTAGGGGAACTAAATAACACACACACACACACACACACACACACACACACACACACATTTTATAACATATTGTCTTTAACAAAGCACCAGCAAAGGACATAAAAGAGTGCATAGAGATTCTAAACCCTGGAAAGCTCACCAGACTTCTTGAAAACCAAGTTTGTGCCACTTTGATCTCAGCTTGTGTAAGAGCTCCGAAGAAGGCAATTATTAAAATTTCATAGGTTGTAATTAATGATCCTGCTCATGAAATTGCTTCTAATATCTCTGGTTCCAGATAGACGGTTTACCTGCAGGGAGAATTTTCTTTGCAGAAAAGCATGGGAGATCATAAATTGGCCTGGTTCATTAATTTAGTGGATCTTGGAGAGCTAAAACCTCCTTCTCTCTAAATTGATGATTTCAAAATAAGTTTACTGCTAACAAAATTGGAAAGCTTGTTATGTACCTGCTTTCTGAATCGACAGCCATGGCCTGAGGTTGGGAAATTTCAAGGAAACTTTTGATTTCCAATTTTTTATTGCTGTTTCCCCACTTTCATCCCTTGTGTCTGCAGGTCATGCTTTCACAGCTATGTGCTATACACTGAGCAAGAGAAAGATCTGCTGGCTTTGTGACCTCTGCTCAGCACAGTGTGAAGAACAAGGTGTTATTTCGTATCTGTTGGACACTGAGGCTCTTGCTTTCAGCTATTTTGTCCTTTTCCTTTACTATTTCTTCTTCTCTTTTCCCTATAGGTACAACCACACCTCAACTTCCCTCAGATAACTTCACAATTATAAAATACAATTGAAAAAAATACAGTTGACCCAAGAGAAGCATGCCATTGCCTCAGTGGTTTCTTACAATTGCCCTGAGTACTCTTTCTCCTCTGCCACTGTCAGAGGCCTATGTGCACACGTCTTGGTTTGAGTGTGCTTCACAGATGCATCTCCACCATAGCGTCATTCTTAGAATGTATAATTATGAAGGTAAATCTACCTAAGGTAAAAAAAATAACATTTTAAACAATAGGCAAATTGGCCTGTTTGGCATTTTGGATCATCTGCACTGATTTTTCTTCAATTTGTAGGTTGCTGAATGAAGCTGCCATTTAACTTGAAATACTTTTGTATCCTTGATAGACTTTTTGATGGCAACACAGCAAAAGCCATTAAATGACAGGAAAGACAGCTATTAAATTTGCTTTAAATAATAGACCCAAGTGGCACACCATATCAAAAATGTTGACTTGATTTCCTAGACCTTCTGGAAATAGGCTAAGTAGGGGAGTGGTAAGTGCAGAATGGAAAGTATAATTTACAGTTGGTTATTAATTTAACCAATGTTGTCAATAGTATATTTTTTCCTTTTGCCTTGGGGCTACCTGGAAATAGTAAAATCATCTCTCATCCAATCAGTTGGCGACTGTCATTCATGGTGTGAATAATACTGTACTTGCAACTTGATGGAACGACCTATCTCCTGTAGACTTGAAAAGTCACCACTTGGAAATTACATTTCTGATACTAGAATCAGATATGACACATCGACCTAAGGTGGGAAGGGTCAATAGCCCATTAGCAGTTCCCCAGAGAACTTGTGATGTAAGTGACCTTCCCTTTTTGCTGCTACTCTTAACCAACTGCACGAAAGCTGCTTGGGAAGAGACAAACTAATCACTTACATATACTAAAGTTGCTGCAGGCCATTGTATGATAAATGGTCCAATTTCACTAAGCAAGGTAGCTTTGAAAAAGAAAGAAAATTCAGCCTCACAAAATATAAAGTTATTGCATGGTCAGATCTTCAGCAGTAATGTAGGACTAAAATTATCCACATCTTAAACCCTCCAGTGCTGCTAGGTATTTGGTGATAGGAGGGGTGATTGTTTAGAAAACAGTCACCAGATGAATCTCCTTGGCCAGAGACACTTGATTTTTTGACTGATGTGCCATCTCATTGGATTTTAATGATTTTTTTCTTTGAAGAAATCGAAGCATGGTGGATGAAATTTAAGACAGATGTCAAGTTGGAATATACTGTATGAATAGTCAACTTGAACAACTCTGAAATATCTTCTATTGGCTTTAAAACATGAGTAATGTGATTTCACTATGGCAACAGCAGCATTTGAAGTGATGAGACAATAAATTGTAATGCAGGTTTAGGGACTGAGTAGTCTGGGAAAATTCTGGTGGTATTGTGCATGATTTAGGTGGAGAGCCAGAAGACAGAGTAGAGTTTAACTTTTGTTGCTCATCTTGTTCCAACATTTCTGAACAGTTGTATTATGAATACCAATTTATCAGCTGGCCAATTCTGAACAGACAGTGCATGGGATGTTAACATGAGGTGAAGCACATGGGTTGACTATGTCTTGCCTTCCCTGTTTGATCCTATCTCTTGTTTGCTGCCTTATTCCATCTCAAACAGGTTCTTTTTATTTCTGGAGTACTTCATATAGGCTTTGTCTAAAGTGTGTCTCAAAAAGCCAGTCATGTAACATATAAATAGGTACTTCTCCAAAAACATAGTGTTGAGTTGTTTAGGACTTGCGTTAAACACAATGAAATGGGTATGTTCTACAGGATTTTCCAGACCTTCAATATATCAATTTGCACTGTGGTGAACCAAGAGGGACAGACATTATACAGCATTTGCCAAAATTATTTGTTCAAATATTTCTTTTAATTTATGAGGATTTTGTGAAAATGGTGTTCTGTGAAGCATATTTGGGCAAATATTTAAATCTGCTCAATTTCAAATGGATGTATCTGTAGTGTCCACCCTATGACCCAACTGAAATAATACAATTAGAATGACAGCAGTATACAAAAGTAAAACTTTAATGTGAACTACCACCATGAAATGGTTTTGGAAAAACCTTGGAGAAGTGTACAGAAATTCAGGAGAAGCATAACTGACTCTTGCTGCCTTCCCCTCCCATGTATTTCCTGAGGAGTTTTCAGGGGTAACAAGAAATTAATAGATGCCCTCCTTCTGTACAAGTTGGAGGGAGAGTGAGCATGCAAGTTGTGGAGTTTTCATCCTCCTGTGACAAAATAACTCCTGGGAACTGCAGGTGGGCTTGGCAGGTAAACTCACCAAGGGCGCACGTGGCTGCAGGGACTCCCATTCAGTTTAGAGCACTTTACACTGCAGAGCACATTTGTAGCCCTAGAAAGTCCTTCTTTTCTGGAACTTGTTTGACAAGACTTCCTTTTCCTCTGGGACCAGATACATCTGTGACCAATTAGAATTCCCATTAATATGGTTTACCTGGGTATAGAAAATATGTTCATACATTGTACTTTCTTGTTATTTTTAGGCCAACACAAATAACTCAGAAAGCCACATCACTAAGGTGTCTAATACAGTAATTAAAACTTTTTGGTGATTTATTTCTATATGTATTATTTTATTTATTTATTGAACTTTTAGTAAGAAGCTCCTCCTCAACCTCTTTCTACAATTTCTGTTCTTCGATTTTCTCTGCTTTGGGGCCCTGCTGTATAGTATCAATGAATTTGGAACCATTTGGAACTAAAAGCTTCACATGAACAAGAACACAAATAAATCTTCAACCAAAAGAAAAGAAAAAAGAAAAATTTAATGGGGCATAGCCTACTTCTCCAAAAAAATGAAGATTTTTTTATTGAAACCCTCAGGTGCTCTTACTTGGAAAGAAACTTTTTAGTGGTCAAGTTTCTGAAAATGAAGCTGGTCCACATTACTAACTAAACCCAAAATATAGGTAAATCAATATCTTAAAATTCACAAATCAAGTAAAATTCAATTTTAAAATATGGTTATACCAATGTGCAAGCAGGATTTCCTAGTTGCATATGCTTACATTTAAATTTAAATATCTATATTTTAAAATTTCATGATTGAATCAAATTATTATCATTTTTGTTGACCTAATTGGATATAACTACTGTTTCTCCAAAACAGTTTTTTTGTCCTGCTTAATATAACAATGAATACATGAAGTTATGGTGAGTCTTTTGAGAGTGATGTGTTAGTTTTTCCCTGTCTCACAGGTTCAGCAATAGAACTTTAAAACATTTTGTCCCAAATTCAGGATTCTATCTATCAGTATATGCTGCTTCTTTAAGGCATCTAATGTTTTTAAAGACAGAAGCATTTTGTGTATTCATTGTTTTTCACCAAATAGAAGAACTGACACAGAAATGCCTGGCTTTTCCAGTTCTATAGAGGAATTAAATAAGCTTAAGACTAAGCAGAAAATAAGACTACAAAGGCTAGAAGAAGAAAAATGAATATAGTTTAGCTTGTTTCTGCTGACAGGCTGATTTGTAGTCTTCTCTTCAGGTGAGAATATTCCTACAAAGCTGGATGCTTTGGAGCTGCAACTCCAGCTTAAATAGCTAAACATTTGTGGCAGTGGGCACATCGGAACCAAGAGGAAATAGCACTTCTCTTTCTCTCTGAACATCTGATGGGGATGATGGCCATCATGGCAAACACCTGCTAGACCAAAGCCTTATCATTCCAAGGTACAGGGCAATGGGCCCAAGTGACCAAAGGTACTTGCTCTATGTGACAGAATCAACGTGAGCCTCCAGTTTCTGAAATCTAGACATCTAGAACAGTTCATGCCCAAGAGAACTTCTTTGAGGAGTACAGATTTTGACCCTCAACTTTTTTATTTTGGGATAGGGTCTCATTATATAGCCCAGGCTGACCTCAAACTCATAAAAATGCCTCTACCTTAGCCTCCTGAGTGCTTTGATTTAGTTGTGTGCCACCAGGCCTGGCTTGACATCCAAGGCTTTCTGATAAAATTATCTTAGATTTTAGAAATTGCATAATAAATCCTAGATGATCTGGACTGAGCTTGACTTGTTAGTTTTAAAAGAAGAAACTACACAAGAAAAGAGAATCTTCTGAATGAAAGAAACTTTTAGGTATGGGTGGACTACTCATTAATAACTAATAAGCTGGTGATTTTATGAGATTTATATTTAATATCATCTGTTAACATTCTATGTGGCCAGTGCTCCCTGAGAGAAAGACAAGCAATATCTTATTCTACCTAATATTCAGGTAGTTAGGACTGTCCTAGCACCTAGGTATTATTATTATCACTGAGACGGTAATTTATTTTAATAAACTTATTTTCTGCCATTCTGTGAAGAAGCTTCAGGAGCCTTGATCTTTTGTGCAGAAGAGGAAGGTGAGGCCTGATGAGCTCAAGAAGATTTGTCCTCAGAATCAAGAGCAAGTCCTTGACTGGGCTGGGATAAACCACAGGTCCTTAGTCACATGAAGTATTTATATATCTTAAAGATTTTAAATAAATTTTTTTTTGCTTCTCTCCACAATATTCATTAGTTCTAATCATATTATGGTCCCAATGTAGCTATTTTAAAGTGAGATTAAAAGGCAGCCCAGCTTTTGGAGGGTAAGAGTTATTGAAAGGGGTGTCTGGAGAGTCATTTAAAATTTTCAAGTAAAAAAGGAGAGAAAGAGCATGTGAGGGGGCTATTCTTTTCCTTCTAAAAATTAAGAAACCAAATACAGACGTGGCCTCATTTACATTAACGATCTGCGATCTATGAAACAATTTCTAACCATTTTAAAGTGAAAGGCTGGTGATTATGCAGTGAGTAGATGGCAATAATAACTATAAATCTTTGAAAGCTGTGCAAGTGTTAGGTTACAGTATATAAGACTGAGTTTGCCTTGGTCCCTGGCCTGAGCGCCTTCATGAGGAAAGCTGGAGCTGTCATCCTGAGCCCTTGAGAGGGTGAGATTTTCTATTTCTACTTGTCTTGACTTGTGAAAAGCTGGCATTTTCCTTTCTGAAATCTCAACCACCCTGGGCACATTGTATCACACACAGTTAGGTCCCAGCTGAGCGCTGGCCCTTGTTACGCTGGCTCCCAAGGAAGTATGGTCAAGGGCAACCCAAGAGTTCGGGATAGTAGTGCATGGCTAACACATCTGCAAAGCCACAGCTATCCTGATTGGACTCCACAGGAGGAATTTAATTTCCCCTCGGTGTTGCTGGTGATCAGTGTTCTTCTCTCCTCATTTGTATCACAGGAGCACAGTATGTACAAAATGCTGAGATTCTGTTCTTTCTCCCACCAGGCCCAGTGACACAGAGAAATAAATCTTACTGCATCATAGGGAAGTAAAGGGCTAAGAATGGAGTGGGTAGGCACAGGGGATAGAGATGGGGGAGGGAGATATTTCTAAACCCACCAGTGAGTGAAATGAAGCCCAGCTCACATGCAGAGGAAGACCAGTGACTGTCAAATGGTTTGCTAAGAGGCAGAGCCAGTCATGAATTACATGCAAATTGCCCAGATGAGCAAATTAAATGAGAGGCTCCATATAGCCTTCTTTCCCTGTTTCCCTGTTCTAGATTCATGTCATCACCGGGAAAGAGCACATTATGGAAATCTACATATACAGCAACCAGAAACAAAAACTGATTCTAAATATATGCAGTGATACTTCCAGAGATGTTACAAACAAGCTTTTAGGATTGCCTTCTGTCACTTTGAACAGATAAGTACAACGATTATGCTGCAATAAGGTGTGTTTTGTAATAGTTTTAGTCTCATCTATAATCCCAAATATCTTAAAATAGTTAATGGGAATTATATGTAGATGTTATACTGAGAGGGAGATCCATTGCATAGATTTGATTTTATCTGATAGGTTAATACTATGAACAGAAGTTCAAATTTCAGCCTTAATTTTAATAATAAAAGTGGACATAAAAAAGTCTTACCTGTTCCTTTCAATAAACCAATAGAATTATTAGTACAATTATCTTAGCTATTGTGTGTGTGTGTGTGTGTGTGTGTGTGTGTGTGTGTATTCTTCCCCTTCCTTCTTATGCTTTGATCAGTTTTGCAAGCTTATATCTGGTAATCTGAACAACTATTTTGAAGATAACAGTATGCAATATAACAACCGTTGTTAATTTTCTATCATCTTGTTTTGAAATTCTGTATCATTTTTAGTGGTTTTTATTCTCTTTAAAATATAAAAAAGGTCTATGGAGAATCAGCTGTGGCAATGCCCATATGTGTTATAATATATTAGAAAGAGAGTTTTAGAGGAAATTGGAATGCTACAAATGATTCCTTTTCTTGAACCCTGAAAAATTCCACTTTGATTTAGTAGCAGTGGAATTGTTAATAAAAACTTCTTTGCACATCATGTATAAACAGACCAGCCCAGGCTGTATCAACTTTATGCTCCAATAAACAAGACAATAATGACAAATTATCAAAGCAGGCCTCAGATGTGACCCTCAATTGGGAGAGCAGCAATTTAATGAAGACAAAAGCTAGGTGAAAGCTGCTAATATCATTTACTGATAAACAGATTTTCTCGAGAGGCTCCTAGCTGAATCCCCTAAGGACCCATAAACCTGCATAATTCCATTTAAAATATTGTGCAATTCACTAAATTAGTCTTTGAACATCCTTACTATCCAATTACGAAGCCCCAGCATGGACAGAATAATGAAATTTTTCAAACTGTGGAATGCATGAGGTCTTAACAAACTTATGACAAACACCAAAATTAGCTTTCAATTTTGAGGCCAATGTAGCTCCCTTTAATACCTCAAGTCAGAATGGCAACAATAAAACACTATTGCAGGGCTAAGCAGAAGAGAAAAAAAAAAAAATCCTGACTCCCTCAGAATTCTGAACACGGTCTACCTTCAGGAAAAAAAATCATAAGAAGTTGAGTGATGTTTTGCATTTGCAAGCTATTTGGTCGCTTAAAATCTAGTAAAAGCTTTACTGAATAAAAGGTACAAAATACCTCCTGGACAGTTCTATCTTCCAGGCAGGCAGAAAAAGGCGAGAGTTTGAGGAAGTGAAATTTATTTCTGTTCAAGCATTGCAAGCTGCATTATTAAAGTCATTTGTCATGGTTTGAATATTTCTGCCTGATTCACCATTAAATTGGCCTTCTAATTACTAACTTTGTCATGAAAAGTGGTCTGGCTGTTTCATTCACCAGAAAATTTGAATTCTTTAATCATCTCTCATTTCACAAAAAAAAAAAAAAAAGAAAGAGAAAAAGAAAAAGGTTAAAACACCAAGCAGGAAACAAACTATATATTTTAATCCTAAAATTTAAAAAGAAATGATGTCAACAAAATTATGCTTAACTTACAGCTACCCATGTAAAGATATTAAGCATATAGTAAATTAATTATGATTTCATTTTTATAAAGGAACTTGCCAATGTGAACTTGTCTGGTTGCAAAACTCTAGCTGCTGACCAAGTGACCTCTTGCGATAGTTGGAAGCACCAACAGTATTAACTGTAATCATAATGCGCCAATTGAGTTATTTCTTCTTACACTTTCTAGTTCCTTCTCTTTTTGACGGCTATATTCTGCAACAGAAAAGTCCCTGAAACCCATGGCTTTTCCCAGCAGCCTTGTGAAATCTTTGCCAAGTTGTTTTTGCTGACATCACACAGCCTCCGTCCCTGTGACAATGCGCCTGCGATAATCAGCGTCAAGAAGGGAAGACTTTAGTTCAGCTCACGGTTTGAGAGATTCCAGTCCATAGTTGCTCGGCTTTGTCACTCTGAGCCAGCGGCATGGCAAGGGAAGGCGTGGGGGACGGAGCTGCTCACTACGTGACAGCTGGGAAGAAGAGAAACAGAGAGAGAGAGACACAGAAAGGAGTTGCATCCCAATATCTTCCTCAAGGGTACTTCCCTAGGAGCTCATTTCCTTTTTCTAGGTCCCGTGTTCTAACGTTTCATCAGTTTCTACTGACATCATAGTAGAAACTGTGGCTGAGGCTTTAGTGTATGGTTCTTTGGGAGGCAGTTAAGATCCAGATCATAACACTCTTTACTCATGCTTTAAGTTAGATTGTGATAAAAAGGTGTGGTGGACAATTACATTGTCACAATGGCTGTACTACACTCATGTCTGTTGACTGTGATAGTATTACAACATGCACATATATTTTAAACTGCACAGTATAGCTACCTCCACTGCTTGAGGAAGAGAAGACTAACCTATCCAACTTGTAAAGAGAATCTTATTATACTCCATACTTGGGAAGTTCCTATATAACAAAACAGACTTCCCAAAATGATTACAGATAATAAAACTAAAGCATAAAGAGGTTCTGCACATTGCTTAATCACATAGCAAGAGGGAGAGTCATACTTTTAATCACTGTTACCATATTTTTTAGAGGTCATGTGTGTAAACATCTCCCCAGGTACTTAGAAAGCTCATAGTTTAGTGCCTGGGATGGACAAAGATATTAACTCTCTGAACTAGTAATGTCTATGTTTAGGCTGTTGTTAAGAAATATTTACACTTTAGGCATGTTCATATTTAGGCTTAAAATTAAGAAATTACTGTTTTTTGCAAAGGTAACTGACACTAAATCCAAAGGACTTGAAAATTACATGATTTGGATTGATGTATTAGCATTTCATGATCATCCTTATTGACGTCTTCTATTATGAAAGTAATTTTTGGATAAGCATTTTGTATTGATCTACATGAATAAAAAATTGAGGAAAACATGAGCATGAAGTTTGAGTGTTAAAAACATTTTTATTTGTTCTTATTTTGTTTAATTACTAACTTCACTTAGAGAAAAATTTTGTTTTGCATAATTATCTCCTACCTTCAGGGTAACCATAATTCTCTGATCTACTCTTAGGATGTATATACATTGATTCACTGCTTCCTCTGTGTCTTTACATATAGACCCAAAAGAGAGGAAATTTGGTTACAAGTATTGAACATCATAAAATATGAAAGGGGATATTTACGTTTTGAAAAACACTGTACACTTTTGAAAACCAAAGGGATTTACTAAAAGTTGTGTTAAAAACAACAATGCTAAACCAAATTTATTCCAAATAAACTAGGACATATTTTCACTCAATACTGAAGTGTTTATTAAGGAGTTTATTTTGAATTTCTCTTTTTGATTTATCCCTGACTTGGAATTATAATGTGAAGTGGTAACTGTACCAAGTGTGATGGTAGTTAACATTTTTGGAGAACTGGTATATTTAAATATATGTTTATTCTATTCTAGACCAAATTGAGAATGTTAATAACATAAAATTGGGGGTATATAATATTTTGTTTTAGCATTTTGGAAGCAATTTTCACACTTCCAGCTTCCAGTGTTGTTTTTGAGAAATCCTGTGCCCTTGTGATCCTGTGTCCTTAATATGTGATATTTTGTCTTTTCCTTTTTTCTTAATCCTTTTTTCTTTCCTTTTCCCTGGATATATTTAAGGTTTCATGTTTATCCTCAGTGCTCTAGTGCCTTCGTTTACTCTGCTTGTTCCTTTTATTCTTTTATTGGACTGGATACAAAATGTTCCTAGAACATGGAAACAAATGTCCTTCAGTGGTGAATGCTCTTGTGTTATTTCTCAGATAGTTTCCTTTGCTCCATTTCGTCTGTTCTCTGTTCTAGTAATAAAATATATCTTTTCTAATTAATTTTTTATTCATCCATTTCCATTTCCCTGTTTTTTCTAAAACATAGATTTGGAGAAATGTGCTCTCCTATATGAGGCTTTTTGTTGAATTTGCTACCCTAATCTTACTTTAAATGAGCTATTTCTTGTCCTTCGACGTTCCTTTTCGCATCATCCTGTTCTTGTTTTATGAACACATATCAGTTTAGTTCCTCCAGAGAGGAGTCCTTCAGTCTCCTGCTTGCAAATTGATGGGAACATTCTATGAGCCTGCTTTTGCTGAATGAAATCACTCTTTTCCATGTCACACTTTGACTGTGACCAGTTTTGCACCTGCTGCATCTACATTCAAAAACTTTCTTTCCAACTCTCAACAAATAAAACTTATTTCCCTGAGAGAGTCAATAACTAGAGACTTCTAGCCCAACCATGGCTTTGGACCCATCTGATGCCTGATATTTCCCAGGCTAGAGCTGCTTCTGGCAGGATTTATGTCCCAGTTCCTTCTACTCTCTTAAATCCATGACTACCCTTAGCTAACTCTATACTACCCTTCTAGCTAAGTCTGACGAAAACTCTCTTTACAGTTTTACAATTTAAACGTCAGTGGAACATCTGATCTAAAAATGAGCTGTTGTCCTGATATTAAATTCAGTGAATAAACAGTACAATGGGATAGAGATCTGCTCATGCTCATGTAAGCAATTACTTCAGAGATGATAAAAAATCCAGAATTCAGCAAAAATCCAAATCAGGGATCTGATGCCAAAGAATACTTCTAATTTTGCAAGATCCTTGCTGACGTATCAAAGCAGGCAGTCTCCAGCAAATAGGTTGCTGGCTTAGTTACTTTTCTCTTGTTGCTGAGTCAAATTCCCTGGCACCGAAAGGTAAAAGAGGAAAGGTTTATTTAGCTCACAGTTTGTAGAGATTTGTAGTCCATAATAGGCGGAATCCAAGGCAAGTTGATTGGCAGAGGGGCATCCAGAGGAGAAGCAGTTCATGGTGACAGAAAACAGTGAAAACAGGCAAGGAAGGGAAAAAAAAAATCTTTCTATCCTTTCTATTGCATCCAGGCTACAGGGATTAGGGTGGTGCCTAACCAGTCAGTGGATTGATTTAGTTATCACACACCCTTAATTCAAGCATCACACCCTCTAGATTCAACCACCTCAGAAAAAGCCCCACTTGTGACTGCATGTGCCTTTGGGGGGACATCTGGACACAAACCATAACAGTTGCTGTTTTTGAATCAAAAAAGGAATTGGAAAAGAGGGGGTGAGTGTTTAGAGAAAACACATTAAAAAAAAAGTAAAACATAGCCTTTCAGTGTTAGTAGTTGACATTAAAAAAATTTAAATGATGAGCTTGTGGTTTTAATATCACTGCTCTATCCAGTCCTCTTTTTATCATACCTAAAGAACTGTTCCTTCATCTTTCAGGAATACATTAGAGCAGGAGAGTTTTCCCATAGGCAAACGCATTATACATATTTGCAAATGTCTTACATAATGATATGAGCACTATGCATAGAGATGTTTTCATGAAAGATAGAAACAATGCAAATTTCCATTCTGTTTCATTAGCTCTTACAGACCCAAGGACAGGGATTTTTTCCTTTGTTGTTTATGCTTTTTCAAATGTTAAAAAGACTAGTATTTAGAATTCATGATACTGGCCGTAAATAGGAAACCCAGTTATTACCTAATGGAAAATATTTGTTTTAATACAGATATTTCATCTCATACCCATATTTCTGGTCACTATTTCTAATAACTTTATTTAAAATATCTATTTATTCAGGAAATAACTCCTGTTGTTTTTTTGAACCCTCAAAAGTATTTGCAATATATCATACAGAGTTAAATAAAACTATAAATGCCAGGTGCAGATACAAATAAATAGTCCTTTTATTTCACTTATTATGGTTAACTTGGGTTTAAAATTATATTTTCTGCAGGTGAAACTGAAATACATGACTTACATTGGGACCCTGATATATATATATATATATATATATATATATATATATAGTCCCAAACATTCAGGGCTTTCTTTGCATTTACAAAAGAATTTTCCCTTTCATTATAATCCAGCTACTGGCATCTTATTATGGCCATTGTTTAATTTGTGCTGTGTTTTTACAAATGACACTTGTACAGGTCTCTTGGGGTAGCTGATAGAAACCAGGCCTGTGTCAAATCTTTTGTGAACCTTTATAATTAGCCACTTAACAAATTGAGGGAAGTGAACCTTTGGCTGCAGAGAATATCCTGAAGTTAAGTCAACCGTATGACAGGCAAAACCGATACATGAAAATCTCCTTAACACAATTGTTGAGTTGCCTCAAGGGTTGAGAAGCATTCTACCAGCAATAGCCTAAAAGAGAAGCCTTAGAAGAAATGTTTTTGATGGTTTACCCTCCAAATGCCTGTTCGCCTTCTCAAGAAACATCACACACTGGAAAAATGCACACATTCCAAAGAATTCTGGCTACTTTTTTGAACATTTTGTTTTTCAGGGAAGAAAAAATGTCAAAGGAGTGATTTTGAAAGAAATAAGATCTCCAGGCCTCAAATGTATGGATTAAATGTATATAGATAAATATATACATGGACAAAAATGGAGCTTACATCTTATGGGCTGCAATATTTAAATACAAAGGATGACATCATGTAGATTAAGATATGAATGAATGTGTTTTTGGAATCTATAATGGAGGACCCTAAGAGCAGGGTGCTACCATTATGAACTCTTCCCTTTTCAGTACTAATTAGACTTCTAAATTTGAGTGTAAATGTACCTCAGAGAGTATTATTAAAAAGTTGCATATGCATAAGAGATCATTTCAAATTCATTTTCCAACAAAACTTCAGCTTTGATATTTTCTCATGTTCCCACTTATACCACATTAACATAATCTTTTGTATTTAACTTCTAAATTCCACTGTGATCATTCTATTAAAGTATTTACTTTTGGGTGCTTTCTGATATCTTAATCCCCAGTTTAATAGCCAACAGTCAAATATTATCAATTTAATGTGTCCTATTTCTCATTGGTGATTATTTTTCAAGTTTCTATTGTCTCTGATGTGTATAATGAAATTTATCTGGTCTAGAGACATAGCCAAGTCAAAAAATATATGTGATACCTTTAATGTAGAGATGGGGAGACATAATTGAAGTTTATAGCCAATGAAGGTTTAGAATATTATAATATTAAAAGAAAAAACTTTTAAGATGGTGTAACATCAAGACACCACAATCTTTTAAACCTTGAGAGTAATAAAATGGAGCACAGAAACATTTCTGTGTGATTAGTATGTTAAAAAAACACTGTACCCCATATAAGCTAAAAATGTTAGCATAAACAAAAATTTTATTATTGTTATCATAAAAAGGTTATAGCAATATGTCACTTGTTTTATAGATATTTTAAATTGTTCTAGTCTGTTGAGGTAGCATTTGACATCACTTAATTAAGCCTGCATCTATTTCTAGGCCTGTTAATTTTTCCATGTCCACCTTTTTGTTTGCTTCTATAGTGAGGTCCCTTATAATATGACTGACCATGAACCAAATACTGTTCTAGGGTTCTTTACATATAGTTGATCATAAAATCAACTCAACCATCTTGAGGGTGTTAGAGTACCATCCTGAGGTTAATAGATTGCTCTCTTTCCATCCCCACTTTACAGATGAGAAACTTAGGCCAGGTTGAATATGGTCTCATGAGCAGGAGCTACTGAACTAAGATAAAAAGGTTGACATCCTGGCTCCAGAGTCTGTGCTCTTCACTGCCATACTATAGTGGCTCATTTCCCTGACTTTCAGTTGTTGATTTCTCTTGACCAAACTGCCTGAAGTCAGTTAGTATTTATGTGACCATGTATTTTTATTGCGAAAGTAGGGAACTTTCAAGAAGAAAACTAGGTGTGAGTCATAGCTACACACATGAACAACCAGAAAAGTCTAGGATTGTCTGAAGAAAATCTGGGCATACAGTCACCCTAATCCATTATCTCGAAGTCTGGAAGCTTAACTTCCCCATGGTTCCCACGAGAGAATAGTAGGTAATCTTTGCCAATTGTCCCAATGCTCTTGCAAAATGACAGCAAATCATATACACAGATGAGGTCCCCCCTGATTTCTACTTCCAACATCAGGACCATTTTAAAAAATCAGTTTGAGAGTTCTAAATAAGACTAAGTTGGGCTGGGGATGTACCCCAGTGGTGTAAGTGCCTGCCTGGCGAGGTTAAGGTCCTGAGTTTGATTCCTGGTACCAAAAAAAAAACAAAAACCTCAAACACTAAGTTTTAGAAATTATCAATACGACAATCATTAGAAGCAGTCCTAGCTTCCTAATTACCAATGGTAAGCCATTGAACAGATTTTCCAGCATAATAGCTCAGGAGGGGTTAGTCTCTGTCCGCTAATGTCCTCAACTGCTTCTTTGTTACCACCACAACCATCCGCCACTTGCTGGTCTCAGCCTCCAAAAATTGCCTTACTCTGTTAAAGTTGTCATAGTCATAACATAACAAGGAATACTCGGCAGCATTACCCTCAGCTTGCTTTAACTACTTATGTGTTAGCACATGCATGATTCGTAGTAGGTGCTTAATCTGGGATGCTGATTGAACATATAACTGAAGAAAGGAATGTTGGGAAAAGGCTATTGCCACTTTAGCATTTTTTACTAGTTGTTATTCTCTGCACTATTAAGGGGATTGTTGACAATGTTTTCGTAGCCTTTCCTGTTGTAGGGAATACGTCATAAAATATTCTAGCCTGGAAATCAAGTTGCCTATAAAAAATAGAAAATCTACAATCTTTATGCCTTAGTAGCCTATTACAATAGGCTAACTATGGTGGTATTGCTGCTAAGACAGCCATAATCTGATAATAGTATTCTTTATGCTCAAAATGTTGCTCCAAATTTGATGGCCTGAATAAGGACAATGCAATACCCAGAACTATGGCTTGCCTGAGCTGTTTTTGCCTCTAAACTTTTGTTTGTTCCCACCCGCTTAAAACACCTTTGCCCTGCTTCACCTAAGAACTGGCCTCCCACGGCAGTCTTCCCTCGAACTTGCTTTTGAAGCTAAAGCTGGTCTTGAATTCACAACTCTACTGCCTCGCTCTCCAGATTACTAGAATTATAGACCATGCCTGGCTCAAGTTTAGCTTCTTTTGTGATGGCTTCCTCCACCACCACCCTTGGTGAGCTCTCATTCACCTGGACCTTGTAGCACCCTCTGTTCCAAGGTAAAAGACACAAGGTGTGCTGCTTGAATTGGTAGGCACATATGTATTTACACGGAAAATTCTGTAAGAATGTGTTTGCAGATCAGACTGTGGGCTATTTTTATTTTTGCTTACTGATAGATATTGATGTGTGTTTTATTAATTAGATTTGGTGTCACCATATCATCAGGTGATGCTTTAGGGAAGAAACATTTTAGCCTATGCCTATTTCTTTTATCATTTTATATATGTATACACACACACACACACACACACACACACACACACACCATTATGTATACATATATACATGTATATATACCCATATATAATATATATATATACACCCAAAATAACTTTGTAATTGTGAATGTTCTAAGTTTTGATAAGTAATATCAGTAAAATATTAATAAAAGATTTGAGGACATAAGTGTTATAATTTTCTTCTCAATCATGTTATGTGATCTCTTGGTATATGATGAGTAACAGAACATATATATAAATAATATGTTTGTGGTATTTGCTATACAAGCAAGTGCAATTGTGCATAGCAGCTCAAGGCAGCGTAAGTTCTGTTAATCAGAATGATACAGACAATAGGTGGTATAGGAGTTTGGGTGATTCACTGCGAATTTTAAAGTTTTTCCCAAGTATTAAAGCAACCCTAGTGGACATAGGGTTTTTTCCCAAATACCCACTTAAAGTGAAGATAAATAATGTTAAGCTAATTATGTAGCTCTAGTGTTCTAAAAAAGTTAAAACCTCCCCATGTGAGTCCAATAGGCACAGAGTCCAGAACAATCTGTTAGGTTTTTTCTTGGCTCTCTAACTCTGCTGAGAAAGAAGGAATAGAAAGGCGAACTGAGACACAAGGACCCTCATTACTATTATATAGGAAACACAGTGTTTTGTTTTTTAGCTTGTTGCATGGTGAATTTGTATCTTTTAATGAGTGAGGTACTCAGAAAACACTGGCAGGAAGCTGGAGCTCCAAGTTTCCTCTTATTGGTCCTTCACCCTAACTGTTTCTAACAGCAATAGTCAAAATCAGAACAGAGTGATGGTGATTACAGGCATTTGGCACATTGCTGCCATGCTTTTCATGTAAAGGTAATCTGTAGATATCTTCAAGTGCTGTTAAGGAAGAATTAATATTCAGAAGAAAAATGATTGCTAAGGCATAATTGAAAAGCATTCTCTTTTCTTGAAGAACTTCCTTTTCTGAATGTAGTTTCATGGGGCAGTGAGAAGTCTTTCAGCCTGGGCACAAAAAGATGATTTCTTTTACACAGATGCGTGGTGTTTTGCTCATTCAAATTAACACAAGTGAATAATATATCTAAAGCACAGCATGTTCATTGGAAAAACAGGATGCAGGAATGTGTTCCACTTTTTCTAACATAACTAATGTCTTATAGGAATTTTATAAATTCTTTTGTCAATTTTACATACCATTGTTCCTTATGACAAGTTGAGATTTTTAAGCATATTGTTCTTAACTACATGATCATGATGAATAGAAACAAATTAGACATATTACTCTATGTAGCAGGCAGTATTGACCTACTCTAAAATGCATTATTGGACTGATTTTAAAACAGAAGAATCAACGTAATTGATTGGTGGCTGTGGGAATATTCTTCCATCAATATTTAAGTGTATTTTGAACGCTTGTATGCTGTTAAGCAAACCTAGTTGAAGTAGCATGAGCTTGATTTTTTTTTGATGCAACAAAAACATAAAAATATTCTGAATGGTAAATTTTAAATTGATGGTGTATGATCAAAATGCACGGTAAATGTTAAGATGTTTAAAAATATGTATTACAGTAAAAGGCATATTGCTATTAATCCCCTTCAAAATACTTTCCAAAGCTTTGAACATACCTATCCATTCACTCTTGACATTTCTAAAGCAATACTGAAAGCTCTCTTTTGTGAGTGACTTTACAAGGTGTGGTAAAAAGTACAATGACTGCCGTTGCAGCGTGCTATTCAGCAACAAGGCCAGACTGCAAAACATTCCTGTGTGCCCTCACCCACGTTATGCACTGCATCTGATACCACATGACTTCTGATTCTTTCTCAAAGTCAAAATGACCATTAAAAGTAAGTGTTTCTAATCAGTTCAGTACATCAAGACGGCTGTAACAGTGTGACTACAGATACTCAGCAAAGAGGACTTCCAGAAGTCCTTTGCTACAATTGGTCTTACATGTTGGTTATTATTTTTCTAAACTCGTATTGGCAAATTTTCTGGAATATAGTTTTCCCAAGGTGGCAAATAAATTATTTTACAAATTACTTCATGAGCTAAGAGTACTCTATATAAATGGAAACAAGTAATCTTAAGTTTTATTTGAATGAAATATTTTAAGAATTCAAAGGAAGATGTAGGCATGTAAATTTTAAGAGTGCAAAAATGTTGGCCCATAATTTTGACAACTTTTTTTTTTGTGGTACTGGGGATTGAACTCAGGACTTTGTGCTTGCCAGGCAGGCACTTATTCCACTGAGCTATATCCCCAGCCCCTAATTTTGGCAACTTTTATAAGAATGATTACTTTAAATCTGTGTATTATATAAATTGCACTAAATCAATACATGTTTGTTATTTCTACTGCTTTTTCAATGACTATACTTCTCTGCTCTATCATGGTGCACATATTTTTGATTGCCTTCTAATTTTCAAGTTATTTTGCCTGAAGTGTCACAAAGAGCAAGTAAATTATTTCTTTTCACTTGGCTGATTATTTCCAATCAAGATGCATCTAGTTGTATATGTTCAGCCTTTAATGCCTTTGCGTAAAACCTAGTCATGAGGCAGATTGAGAAATGAAGTCACGCTTCACGGGAATTGCATGGAAATGCTCTCCTCCAGTGAAAACTCACTGATTATTGCTGTGGATGCTGTGTATCTCAGTTGCCTCTGTATTGCGTTCATGGCTGAGAGACGCCCATCATTCTTAAGCAGATTTGGGGGCCCACTGAGCAAACAGCAACACAATTGACATGTTCGTCTATCTGCTGGTCTTTTAAAGCCCAGCGCACACTGATGGAAGTCATCCAAGCTATTCTTCTCCACCCTTCACTTAACAAGCATAATAATAAATGAATATTTAAAGTAGCAGCAAATATATTAACTGGAAACAAATAGGTTTCATTTGTAACAAGTGCACACAGGTTAATTAACAAGAAGGAGCCTTTGTGTTGAAACAAGGCTCCCTGATGCTGTTCAGGCAGGTGCTGTTAAGGGCCAATTGAGCTCTATAGGATAATTATGAAATACCAGTGTGCTCTTCCATTTGTTAACAAAGTGCTGCCCACAATTTGCCTAAACCTATAAACTATCATCTGTGATCCTCAGCTGCAATTAAATGACAAACATCTCCTGATCGGAGACTTGGGAAAACAAAAAAAGACATGATAGCATTTAAGGAGCCAGATGGATGTTTTTGAATATTAACTTTGAAGACTTTTTTTTAATAGAAGAGTCTCAGACTAAATGTACTATGTGAAAGGGGGAAGATGATAGTATTCTTTTGAAAAGAATTAAATGGGCATATTGAATAATCAAAGCAGTGCTTATTTGAACAGCATTGGTTGTAAAATCTTCAAGGTATTGCAAACTTAACAGAAGAGAGACACCCCTAACTGCTCTCCTTAGGCACTGGGGCTGTCACTTTCCCCACTGTTCTACCCACTCACCCTCATCTGAGCAGGGTTATGGAGAGTGCAGAAGTTTCCTCACAGAATGAGGGTGAAACCCTAACCAGTATGAATCATTTTCTCCAGGGCATGATGTATTAATTAGGTTTTTTTTATGCTTATTACTCAAAATAATATATCAGCACTAAAAAAGTAATTTTAGATATAGAGATTGCCTTCTATTGCAAACTAATTGATCTAGAAGGTTTAAGGATATAACATTTAAAATGCTTCTGTAAGCAAAGTGACAGCGCCAGGAGCTATAAACCTTACAAAGGCACCACTGAGTTAGTTCAATTAACTGTCTGGTTGGAAGACTCTCCAAAAGTTGCAGAAGCCCTTGTTTTTTATAGTTAAGGTTCTTCTGGGCATTTAGTTGCCTACATTAAACAATGTTGTCTGACTGGTTTGCATGTCGGGTAGAGTTAAAAGGCTACCCGATAACATTATAAAATATAATTATAAATGTATGAATTTCCCTCAGACAGAAGGCACGGATTTTTTTTTTTTTTGAATGCCAAAATAACAGCATTTACAAATGTTTTCATGAGCTGTGAGGAGCTACTTCTCAGTGTGTTTTACTGTAGTATTAGGTCAACAGCTCTCTTGAAAGAACAAAACCAACCCAGGGCCAAACATGCAGGCGGGCCTAATTAAGCACTCTGGAGTAAGAGGAGCTCTCAGAGAATGGCAACCAACTCGACCCCTGCTTTGTACTTCACTGGGTTTCTTTTTACCTTTGCCACTTTCCGCTGGATTTATTTTTTTTATGAATTATTTAAACATGGCCACTTCACATCTACAATTAATTTTCAAAGAAAAGGCAACAAGAGAAATAATAACAAGTTAAACAGCTTGAGAACGACTCCAGTTTTGGCAGACGGTGAAAGGCCTGCCTCCCGTCTAGAGCCTGCCTGTGGAGGTGGCTTCCCAAATCCCTTTTGTCTTCGGTCCCTTAGATTTAGTCTAACTCACAGCCGCAACTCCTATTTCTAACAGGGAGGACATGCAAATATCAGAGACTGTCTTTTCTAGGTGACTTGCCAGTGTTTCTTTTATGTAAATGGATGGGAATTAATGATCATAGTTTCAATAGGAGGAAAAAAAAAAGGCCTGAAAAGAAGAGGAAATTTTTGTTATTGTTAAAGGTTTACTCTGTGGAAAATAGATCTTAGCACCAGCAGCTACTTGCATGAATGAAAGTACCTAACACGTTTTATGTAAGTTATCCTTTTCCATGGACACTCAGAACCGATCTGCTGTGGTAGGGGAAGGCTTCCAAAATTTGCAGTACCCTGACACCTTAATTCCTTATCGTAGAACCATTCAATTGGAACAGACATCAAGAGATCATTAAATTCACCCTTTTGCCCCCAGGTATGGCTACACCGTGCTGGAACTCATCATATTGAAATACAATATTAATATGCTATGACATGGCATGATATGATATGATATAAGATAATGCAATATAAAGTGTTTCATCTACCACACTGAAAATATTTCCAGAGCAGGTTAGTTATTTGTCATTCCCAGAGAGTGGCAAACAATAGGTCCTCAACATATCTGAGCATGAAACATTAAACCTCTAAACATGCAAAATATACCTCCTTTTGGAGAAAGGAAAATCTTTGGAGGAAAAGACTTTAAAATCCTCCTGTCCATCTTCTCTCATGTGGATATTGCATAACACTCCGCTGGGAATATTCTTTACAGCTAAACAAACAGTAATTTCCACTTCATTGTTATCAGTCCAGTCAAAGAATTACCTTAAAAATCAGTTTTTTAAAATGTGGGTTTAATAGTGCTTCCTATGTTTACAATTAAGAAAAAGTCATTAATCTCATATCTCTTAAAGGCAAATTGCAGAAATAGGTAACTAGCAAGAGTTCTATCTGATATAACATTAAAATTATTTAAGATTATAAATTGGTATTTAGTAAAAAGCTACAATTCGCCAGTTCCTTACTCAAAGATTATTACTAAAGCTCTCACAACAATATCACAAAGTAAGTTGTATCATGCTTCACTGGCAGATAGAGAGGCTGAAGGTCAGGGAGGTTAGATATCTTTCCCAAGGTCACTCAGTGAATCAGAAGAGCAGGCGGGTAGATTCATGAAACCGCACCGGATGTTGATTGTCTAATTCCAGGCCTGGGTCATTGAAATCAGTTTCTTTTGTGAGACTGGGTGAATTCTGTATTAGGATTGGATTTTTATTCTCTAACTAGGCGCTCAAGTGTGCAAGTGCTTAGTGACTATGGCTAAGTTAGCTGGAATGGGAAGGTACCTACGGTACAGTAAGGTACCAAACACCCTATATCAGGGTCGCAGAAACATCAAAATGGCACACACAGGACACTCTGGGTTCTTGACAAGGGACCTCTAGAGGAGTCTTTCTTCCATGCTGGGGAACGATCTGGACCAGGGCAAGGGAGACAGTGAGTCTGGTCTCCACTGGCTGCCTCCATTGAGCCAGTGTATGAGCTCCTGCCACTGTTTCCTCAGTTTCTTTCTCCCCTGCCAGGTGTTTACCCAGTACACTGCTCATGGCTACTTACACGAAAGTGTGTAACAGGAGAGGGGCAACTCAAGTACGCTCCGTTTAAAACATCTCTATTTACTAGTATACTATCTCTCTTTAGAGTGACATAGCCAGAACTGGGGTTTTAAGAGCAATGGCTTACGTGACAATTTCCTGGAACACTAGTCACGACTCGACTATTATCCTTACTTTATGTGCTGCAGAGATAAGGTAGAAATCTTTTGTGTTATCAGAGGCTATGTGAAAGTGATTGCTAGAAAATCTAAAACTGTAAATGAAATTTTAAGAACGCAGGCTCCGTGATTTGTGAATTAAAGGACAAGGAAAAGTACAGGTTGCCGCCTCATGGCATCCTAGGGAGTCAGAGTCACCGTGAGGACCGTGTGCTTCTTGGTGTGTGACAGTTTGGTCGCTGTCATGTTCTGAACAGAAAAGGCTAAGCAAGCTCTGATGTGTCATTCTTCTGTGCATGCTACATGCAAAGAAACTCGCAGTGGCTAAGTAACTTGCTTGAACTTCTATAGCTGGCAGGTAGCACTGAGGACACGACTTTAGGTCTTAATGCTTATGGATCTCTACATTAGAGCAACCTGTGTTCTTTTTACTAATTACCAAATACACTTTCCTAGAGGGGCACCTGCTAGCCTCACTGCTCATGTCTACTTCTCTTTCTTTAGTGTCCTTTGAGAGCTCTGTATTGTATATAGTAGGTACTTTGGTTGAATGATATTCTTTAAGAAAATGTAAACTAGCTGGAATATTTGTCCTTTGCTGACCTTAAGATAAAAAATATACTTTAAAAATAGCAATGAGATGTGAATTTATTCAGTGAAAATTATGTTCCATGCAGGATGGGTTCCCACATACCATGATATGAAATACTACAGGACTTACCTCTAGAAGCTATTAACCTAATGAGTGAACTAAGGAAGAAATACAAATTATCATGCTACGTTGTGAAGAAAAATAATTGAAAACAATGGCTAGCCATATTCTGGAATTATACAAATGATACAAGACAAATAATATTATACAAATGACAAGAGGACTCAGAGTTGCAGGAAGAGGTTAGGAAGCACAAGTAAAAGACAGAGCAAGTGCAGCACACAGGGTTTTAAATGCGGCCCAGATTTAAGTTTTGGAAACAGCAGGGGAAAAATGAATGGGAATATTCTGTAAGGCCAGGAAACATTTCTTTTTGGTCTCCTGTGCCTGAAACTAGCCCAGCATCTGAAATAAGGTTATTGTTCAGTGAGGAAAGTCTATAAGGAAATAAAAGAATCAGAAAGGGAGATTGAGCAGTGAGCATCCTAACATTCACATCTAAGGGTAGCCTGTCTTGCTGAAAACCTTCGATGACTCTCCGCCAACCAAACCTTCGGTGACTCTCCACCACCCAATAACAGAATTCAAATTTTACTGAGGGGTACACAAGTTCTGACCCAGCCCCTGCTTGCTACTGACTGGAACCAGGGCCCTAGCAGTAACAGGTCCTTGGGGGATCTCTCCACACATGCCCACCTGCTACCCCCCACCCCCAGCATCTTCAGTTTCTTACTTCTATCTGCATGGTGCGCTACTGTTGCCTCATTAAGACACTTTAAGTTAACACATGTTACCATTTTTCCCCCTCTGGTTTTTCCACTTTGGTTACCAGGAGTAGATTCGGACTTATCTTTGAGCTGCAGCAATTCCAAAACTGGACAGCCATTGACTAAATCATAAGTGTTTTTTGAATGAAAGAAGGAAGAAAGTGCTAGAAAGAAGAGGCAAGAAAGTGCTGGGAGCTCAAAAAGAGAAAGAAGCTCTTTTGCAGCTGATCGTATGGAGGGAACTCTGAAAAGACATACATTCCAAATTTTTGAAAGAAAAAGTAGGCTACTTAATATTTGGCAAAGTAACAGTTCCCTGTTATGAGCCAAAAATATATGGTAGTTTTATCAAGTTTTTTAATGGACTTTTTGTTTTGAAAATCTTAGACTTTTAGAAATGTAAGAACAGTACAGAAAACTCTCGTATTAATATTCTAATATTAACTTCTAATATTAATATTTACATTTTAAGTAATTAAAAAGTAAATTGCAGAGATGAACCCGTTTTATTTTTTGTGTTTTCTAAAAATAAGAATCATATTGTACAACCACAGGAACAGTTAACAAAAACAGATGAATGTTGAGAAAATACTATTACTGATCTTTATTCAAAGTTTGCCAATTGGCTTAATTTTTTTTTTTTTTATGGTAAAGAAGAGACCTTTAAGTCCTGTGTTGCACTTAGCCATTGGGTCTTTCTAAAGTTTGGAACAGTATTTCAGTTTTTATTTGTGTTTCATGACATTGACACTTTTTGAGTATAAGAAAATTATTTTACAGAATGTTCCTTATTTTGAGTTGGTCTCATGTTCTGTTGTGACCTCCCATTGCACTTTCGGCTTTAAGAAGCAGTGCTTTTCCTTTTCATTCATTCTATTAGGAAGCACTGATTAGATTGAGACATTTTCTGGTAATATTAGCTTTGATCACTTGGTTAGAGGGAGGCTTGCCAAGCTCCTCTACTCCCAGGTTTCTATTTTGAGACTATGTAAATGATTTTCTTCAAACTTTCACCTCTGATTATAATGCTCATTAATGGGTCTTCTCCAAATCAATTATCAGGTGTGATGGTTGACAAATGGTGATTTTCTAATTCATAATTTCTTCCATATTTAAGAGTTGCTTTTCTACCTGAAAGAAAAGCTTTTCCTTTTCACCTATTTATGAATTGAAAATTATCAGTTTTCTTTTCCTTATTTATCTGGTTCCAAACTTTTATTCTCATTCTTAAGTGGCCCCAGATTTTGTAGATAGGAATCCTTCAAGGTGGCTCCTGAGTGGCACTGAGCTCAAATCAGTTTTCACGTGGTTCTAGTTGTATCATGAACTCACACCCCTCTCAGTTTCACACTTTGGTCTTGTTCTTTTAGTCCTGTTATATAAAGCAGCCATGCATGCCTTTCAGTAAGGAATGTTATCAAAGAATGTAATTAAAATTGAGATACTTTTAAAAGAATGTATCTTTGAAGATTTTATTGTTCGTAATCAAATTTTACACGAAGCAAATCCCAATGCCAATTTAGGGCAAGAATTAGGACAGTAGCTCTATACATACATACATACATTTTTGTCTTTTTCTTTTCTCCTTTCCTTCGTCCCATCCGTTCTCTTTTTGAACAGATTTCCTTCATGACTTTTAGTTTATATTCCCACCCTCAGTAGCTGAATTTAATGTTTTTTAAGTAAACCTATATTACCTCCAATTACACCTTTATTGATTATTTTATTTGCAGATTCAGAAATGATTCAATTTGAAACAAAATTGAGTTTTGATCAAAAGACACAAAATAAAACAGAAAATTGAAGAAATCGTGTGGATTATTACAGGAAAGCTCTACTTTTTTTCCTGTGGGAGGAAGTATTATCCGCTTTCTGTTCTGTTTTCAGGGCTGTGAGTTTATACATGGAAACAGAGGGGTGGGGGGCAGTTCGAAACAGGCAGAGAATAGAAAGGCATTGGGTTCCTTCTCCAAGAAATTTTGACAGTTTATGATGACAAGTATAAGAAAATTTATTCAATTAAACTTACTCTGTCACCGAAGACATATGTGCCTTTGTAAATATATTCACAAATATAGGGTTCCAAAGTTTCTAGGACTAATTTTAAAATACACACTGATAAATGCACATAGAAAAAAATACCTTTTGTTTGCGCCTATCTTTTCAAACGCTGGTATTCTCATGCAAATTATAGTAGAGAGTGGTAGAAAATTCATGATCATGGATTCCCCCTACCTGGTGTGCCCAATTTGGTGGCAAACCTATGTCACTACTGATCTCATCTTTCCAGCCAAGACTCCAAAGGCCGTGTGCCGCCCTTGATCCAAATGCAGCTGTAGAGGAATTTGAAGAGAACACAATTGTATGAATCATCCTTTGCCCACACGTGTTAATGCTTCTCCAGAAATCAACCTCCATGTTTGGTATTTTGCAGCTTTGCAGCACAGCAGCATCTTCCGGCCCGCTTTCCCTGATTGGCAGAAGCCTTGCTTCCATTGCAAAGCACCATTTCCCAGGCTCTGCAAAGTTTACAAAGTGGCAACCAGCGAAAGGTTGGGCATCCAGGCCCACCCCCCCCCCCCCCCCCCCCCCCCCCCCCCCCCCCCCGCTCCCGCAGTTGCACTTTCGGGTAGCTTATCGTCTACTCTTACAGTTGATCAAGGTAAAGCAAAAAAACAGACTTGGAGTTCTCAAGGAGAGCAGTTGCTGGAGCACATTCATGGAATCTGCTCACACTTCGACGCAGTCCCCAAGGGAGAGCGTGGACAGCACAAGTGATGTATCTGCCATTTTCCTTCAAGGTAAGTTTTGCATAAAACAGGAATGCTGGTCTGTAACCATTATGAGCGCTTGTCATACACATGGCAACCAGAAGGTGGCATGGTCTCAACATTGACCAAGGCCTGTCAGCGCCGCAGTTGAGGTCAAGCAGATTTATTTGTGAAGGTTCCTGCCTCATGCATGGTGGACATTCTTTTATGTTTGTTTCTGTTTACAGCTATATGCATACAAACCCTTTCTTATGGATGGAAACAGAAAACTCTTTGCTTGTTTCCATTTTTTAAAATTCCCTTTCCTCCTCTTTCAAATGAATATTGCTTTGTTTTATGCTTTAAAAGACTTGAATATTGCTCAGTACTTATCTTTCTGTCAGAAGTGTTTGGTTAATGAAATTTAAATGTAGCCTCATGATTTGAATCTTTCTTATGTGTGATTTGTAACAAATTTTCATAATATGAAGAAGACCTTAAATTTATATTCACTCATTAGAAGAGTTTAATAGATGTGGCAATTAACTCTTTGGTCAAAATTAATAAATTAATTACTTATGGAGAGGTGTGCATTAATATTATTTTAAAGGACAGTCTAAATTTCTGATGTAAACACTGGATTTATATCACAGATTTTATTATAAAGAAAGGAAGGGGCCATGAATTTGCTAGTATTTTTCTTTCATTAAGAGAAAAGAGAACATGCCTTTGTATTTATAAAACCGGATTTATTATGATTCATCAGAGGCCTTAATAGTCAAAATGCATAAAGTTTAAGCAAGTCAGCAATATTTCCTTATGACTTGTGAACATGAGCAAATGAGGACCATTCTGAGAGTTGAAAAATTCTCCTTCTTGGGACCACTCTGTGGACTCTAAAATTACAGTATGTCGTCAGGCTTCAGTTGTGAATAAGACCAACTCCCTTGATTCACTCTTTTGTAGTGTTTACGGCTTGTTTCAGTCATTTGGGTGAAGAGTCTAGATTCAAAATCGAAATTCCCATTTTCTAGTATTCTCCTGCACAGCTGCCTTTATTTACTACCCCTTCACGTTTCCACACGCACCACTCTCTGGACAAATGGGGATTTCTCTGAAAGCTGTGTCTTTCTCTCAGCCTTCCAGGCATTCCCTCCTTCTGCCTCTGCCATCTGGCAGCCTTCCTGCCCCGCATGATTTCCCCAGGCTTTCTTACCACTCAGCCTGTCAGCGTGCTTACCGAGAGGGGCACTTTTCTCTGGTTGGGAACCATAGTGAGTCCTTACATAATAGGAAGAGTCTAAAACTCTTTGAACTGAACTGCCAATCAGTTGCTTCCTATGTTTTAATAAGACCATAAACACTGAAGCAATGAGTCATTTCTATGGGCGTTCTCTTCAACAGCAGCAGCAACAACAACAAAGGCATCAATAATCATAATTCTAGGTATTTCCTTTTCATAAGTGTGGAAAATCAGGCTGAGTAAAGCCAAATGTGTGAAATCTGTAAATGTAGAAAGTTCTTTTTTCATGTTTAGCCTATCTTCTAGGCAATAACAATTCATACCTTAGAGAATCCAAATGTTTTATCAAAGTATTTATACATATGCCTTAACCTCAACTTTCTATGTTTTAGAATCAATAATGATATTTTCTACTTCCTCCATGGTTCCATTTCTGCTCATGCCATAAACAAGAGAAATGGAAGCTTAACCTCATACTGGCTCTATGACATTTTGACTCTTCCCCGAGGGTCCTAAAATATCCCAGCATATGCCCATTCTGGCATAGATCAGAGGACAGCAGGCTCAGGGGACACCATATGGCTGAGAGCCTGCATGTTACACTAGGGCACACTGGGGCTTCGGGTACCCCAGCCAGACTCAGATCTGCTGTTGGTTTCAAGGGCCAGAAATGGATCCTAAGAAGTCCTCTGAGGATGAAAGTCCCTTCCACAGAGGCCTGAGAATTGTTGTTTCAACCTGGAAATGTTTCAACAACTTATGTTAATTATGCTGAATTGTCATCCACTCATGTGAGTCATGAATTATAAGACCCCTTTTGCTCTACAGTGAGCAGGGAGGAATGCTGACTTCTGCAAGGGCAAAGTGGAGACAATTCCCCACTCCTGCTTAGCACGTCCTGGGCCACTGTAGGACCCAGTAAGGTTTTCTCTTCCCACTTGTATAACCCCAAACTGGCCCTAGAAGTGAAGTGTAACATCTCAGATTCTCTTCTTGGTGCTCAATAATTTTTAAGTGAATAACTTTCAGGTTTTCTGAAGTTACACAACACATATAGAATTTCATCATGAAACTTCTGTTTTCTGTCCTTTATTCCTTATATCCCATAGTTTCTAGTTTCCTAGTTATCTCCAGTGTCTACATCAGAAATCACCTATTTCCCTTTTGGGGGATGGTGGTGTAGGTGGGACAAGGGACCCTGACTCACAATAAAAGTCAATGAGGCCTCTTAATAAAACATAGCGACTAAAATTAGCTAAATTTAAGCTCTTGGATAGTATAATATGATTAATTACAAAGGAGGAAAATGAAATTAAGTATACAGGGAAAGAATTCAGAATGGAAAAGACAATACCAAAAGTATGAGAATAAGAAAGTCAGAGGGAAGTAAAGAAAATAGGCTGAGATGAATGTATTCTGAAGAAAAGCAAACAGGAAATTACAAAGCCGGTGGCTTTTTTATTTTGAAGAGAACAATCAATAAAAGCAATGATACAAACTGTCAAAACAAAGGGAGCAGGAGAGTAACAGTGGTCAGTATATTGCCTACTGGTATCTTCAAGGGCGGTGCTGAGATTACAAGGTGTGGGCATGAAAAATTGATGGAACAGTATAAGCACAAACTTTTCTTTTCAATGAACTAATAGGAATTAGTAGTATAACTACCTTAACTATCACACATACATATTTTTTCTTTTGCCCTTCCTTCCTTTCTCCTTTCCCCCACCCCAGTTTCCCTTTCCTTTTGAACAGTTTCTTCCCATTTCACAGTATCTATGGTATGTTTTGGATCTTATTTACCCTAAGGTCAGTGACATTTTAAGTATTGCTGCCCTCTGTACTTGACTGCTGTCATCTGTAAAAATGTACCTTCTTGTGAAAATGGTTGTAAAGATTATACGAATTGGGGAGTGAAAATACCTCGGATTGGCACATGGCATGTGGCAAGCCCTGACAGTGGTTAAACATGATTTTTTCTTTCTTGAGTAAATCAGTATTAGAAAAACGTCACATTTTTACAAATTAATTTTTAGATTTAATAAAATGACAACAAAGATGCCGGTGGAATTTGGGGTGGAGGATATGTTAATATCATTCAATTTATTCTGAAGAATAAGACAAGTAAGAACATTTCAAAAGAGAAAAATAGGTTCCTGGAACTTCTTATTATAAAACGAGATTAACAAAACATCAGCAGCAGAGAAACACAATTGCAAGAAAATCAGCAATCTGAGTATGTAAACCTAGTAGAACCAGTATAATTTCTTTGCAATGATTACACACCAAATGGTATTTGAAAATAGCTATTTGGCAATGTATTTGGGGGATGGTATCATTTTGCCAATTTTTGGTCACTTACTATAGGCCAAGCTTTGTGGGAAGTCTCGTAGCCCTCAGTTCACAATGAGCAGATGTAGCTTCAGGTCGGATGTCCCTCCTGCAAGGTCCCACCTGAGTTTACCTGAGTTTACTCTCACCTGGGCTTCCTTCTTGCAGATGGGATCATTTTAGTTATTACTTAATCAGCATGGTGGATCCTAATGAGCATAAAAATAACTGGCGATTTATAAACTGAAACCAGAAGGAGGTGAAAAAAAAGCCATACAGGACTATTTAACTGGTCTTGAGGATGTAAAGGGTTTTTGAGCACTAAAGAAAGGGAAAGGAAAATAAATAGGCTATGCTAAGCAAAAATTTAACTTTTGCGTGTAGAAAGTTATAAAATATGGAGGGACCAATGACAAATTGTGAGATGTGTTTGCTGCAAGTATGGCAGACATAGAATGCTAAATGTAGTATAAGAGGGTCGGAGGGTGGTTAGGAATCCTTCAATGTGCCAGTAGAAAAGTGGGCAAGAACCTTTAAGAACTACAGAACAAAGGAACTAACACAATGGATAAGAAATACATGAAAAATTACTTGTGGGTAATTAAATAAGTATAAATTAAAATGATTTTTAAATCAGCAGTTATTAACAGCTTTTAACTCTCATAGTGCAGGTGAGGCAGCCCTGTGTTCTGAGGCTCAACAGACAGGAATGCAGGAAAGATTCACCTTCTAAAGGTGATTAAGCAACAGATGTCATCAGATTGTTTTAAATTTTTTAAAATATTTGAGTCAGTGATTTATTTTAGAGTCTAGAAGGGATAACACTCTCTTCACATAAAATTATAGTAGTTCATAATTATCCCTCAAATGAAGTTATCCTTTTCATTCTACACATAATTCTTAGGCTGTATATTGCTAGATTGGGTCTTGATTTTCATTTCAAGGCTCCCCTCAATGCTAATATTAATCTTAATTCATCTCAATAAAAGCATCTTTGGCACAAGAAAGTAAAACCAGACTTTCCTGAAATATTAGTCCTTCAAAAGGGAAATAATACCAGTACTGAAGGATATTATACTGGTCAGGATAGGTTTAGTTATGTGGCACTAACAAATATTCCTAATACACCAGTGACCTAATTTATCTAAACATTTTTTTGTATTTGGCATGACCACAGTTCCATTCACACATACATTCTGAGTCACTCCAGGAGGAGATTCAGGTACAGTTTCTCAAAGCTTCTGTCCAGGCACGGTCCAACTGTTTCTATTTCATTGACTGAAACCAAGTCCTGCCCACATAACTTTGAAATGGGCAGTGAAGTGCAAGCCTACAGTACACCTAAAAGGAGAAAAGAGCCAGCATATTTGTGAACAGCTCTAATGGCTATCATAAGGTTTTCTCTGTTGAGAGAAATTTCCTCTTTAGGTTACTACAGAGTATGATTTAATAGCAACTAGCAGATGAGAGGAGTCATTTGATCCATGCCCCAGTTATCACTCAAGAGGAGGCATGACTTAGGGGTACAGAGATGAAAAGATTGCCTTTATTCTCAAGAATTTTGCAGGGCAGTGGCAGGAGAAGAGGTAATTATATGCACATAAGTAATCGCAATGTCTTCTAATAATTGCTGGGGTGGAGGGGAGCAAAAGAATCCATGGAATCACAGAGAAAAGAAAAGATTTAAGAGATGTGTAGAGGATGTAATGAGAGCTTTTGGTAACTGATTAGCTTCTGAGCATTAGAGACAAATCTAGGATGATTCCTGGTTATGTGATTTGATTAACTGACCAGACATTAATAAATCAAGAAAGGGATTTCGGGGCAAGAATAATCTTTGGGAACAGAAGGGAGAATGTATGAATTCCATTTCACCCCAGTTATCTTGAATGCTGATGGGAAATTTAAACAATGATGAACAATAGAGGCTTAAGCCTAGAGCCCTGGGAGTGAAAGCTATTTACATTTATCTGAACATCATTTTATAGAGTGCCTAGTACATGAAGTACTTTGCTATATGCTTCAGGTACAGTATTAACACAGAACCCATATCATCTAGAAGGTGCATTTAGTAGGAGCAAGGCTCCTATTGTAAGAGATAAGCAGAATGCCCTGGGAAACCAGCAGAGCAGGCTCTAACCAAACTTAGAAAGGTGATGGTTTTCATCACTCAAGGAAGTTTTCTCGAAGGTGATATCTGAATTGAGTGTGGAAAGTTGGATAGAAAATCTTCGGGGATAGTTAAGTGTGATAGTTTATAGCTTTTGGAGTTAAATTCCTAGATTAAGATCCTGGAGCCATTATTTTCTTGTGCAAATCATTAAATCTCTCTGTTCCTAATCTGTTTTCTGATCTCTCACATAGTGAGTATAGCTCTTCTATAATATCTATCCTAAGGTACTTCTGAGGATAACATGCAATGGTGTCTACCAAGAGCAAGGTAAAACCCAGACATGCATTCCATGCTCAATAAACCTCAATTATAATAATTATTTGCAGAGATGAAATGGGGAAAGAGATATTAGAGGCAACTTATTTAGAAAATCAAATATTGATGAAGTCAGAAGCAGGAGTATTTGGACAACTATACAGTATTTTATTGCTAGTGGTTAAAATATGAGGCAAGGAATGGCATCAAAGAACCATGGAGAGGCTGCCAGAGGGTCTGGCAGCCTTTGGAATTATTTCACAGGCAGTAGAGACTATTCAAAGGTTTTAAGAAAAGGAGAGATGACTGTGTTTGGGGTTAAATGCTCTTATCAAGAGCTGTTTGGCATTATAAGAGAAAGTAAGTAAAGACTGATATACCCACCAGGGGTATGTTGAAAATGTGTAGGTCAGAAATAGATTGGTTTAATAAACAGTCATAGTGTGGTGTCTTGGTTATTAGTCTCTCATTGCTGAGATAAAATACCTGATGCCCAAAATTAAGGAAGGAAAGGTTTATTTAGAGCACACTTTGTGGAGGTTTCAGTCCATATTTGGCTGGCTCCAAGGCAGAGTGGCACATGACAGAAGGCAACTGTTCTCGATGGCGGAAGATAGCAAAACAAAACGAGCACAAGGGCAAGCAACCTCTTTCTCTCCTTTACATATGCAAACTACCTGCCCCAGGGTGGATGTAGCGCTTACACCCATACTCCCAGCATTGTATCACGGATCAATCATAAACTCTAAAAGCCAGCCCCATGACTGCTTGAGGCTTTGGGGGAAAATATCCAGACGCAAACCGTAACATGGGGGTAGAGCTCAAGGCTGGCTTTAGGAAACATCAGCCAACCTTGGGACTGGTTGGCCAGGTTAACAGAGGAGGATGGTTTCTTGGCGTGGTGCTGGTGAGGTGATAGTTCTGCCGGCTGTACACTTTAGGGTACAGGGAGAGGAACTGGTTTGTAGGTACCTTCCTGTATTTGCAAGATTTCTGAGTGGAAATACCCAAACAGAGTTTGGGAGAAACTTATAAATAAATAATTGCATGCCCACAATGTGGAGTCTTTAGGAAAATAAGTGATCTCCAGAAATAAGTATTGAGAGGCAAGTTCACTGGGCTGAGAATAAAACTGGTGAGTTCCTAAAGCATGAGAAAAAGGAGAGAAACCCATATAAGAAACTAGAAAAATTACCTAAGAGTTGTGTCTTTAAAGAGGAAATCCTGCTTATATGAAAGCCACGGGAGTAATCATTTATTTGTTTACATAACAAATATATTAAGCTTCTATCCTCCCTAGCAGTATGGCCAACAGAAACATACTCAGAGAAAAGCATCAGTAATGTGTACTAAAACTGTCTATTACATTTTGCAAGAAAGAGGTGCATTGACCACCCACATATGAATGATTTCTAGATTGCTAAAGCAAAAGCTGGAAAGTAATAGCATAGAGAGTGAATAGTAGGTGGAGAGAAAGAAGGGGTAAGAGAGGATAAATTATGCATAAGTTTACATGTAAAAATGAGTTATGGAAAGAGAAGAAAGCCACGTACAGAAGTGAGAGGTGGGGAAAAAAGAAAAGCATGAGGAAGATACAGAAAGATTTAACAGATTTAGATTTAGAATATGGAGTTTCACAGTATAAGAAATAGTGAGAGAATTTTCACAAATAAGTAAACCAGGCATGGTGATAGAAGCCTGTAATCCCAGCTGCTCAAGAGGCTGAGGCAGGTTTAGAATCATAAGACTGATGGGCTGGGGATATAGCTCAGTGGAATAAGTGCCTGCCTGGCAAGTGTAAGGTCCTGAGTTTGATCCCTGGTACCACAAAGAAAAAAAATAGAACTATAAGACTGAGACCAGCCTGAACAACTTAGTGATACCTTGTTTTAAATAAAATATAAAAAGTGCCAGGGATTTAGCTCATTGGTGGAGCAGCCCCAGTTTGATTTACCATACTAAAAATAAAAATAAAAAAGAGTAATAAGATTTATTTTAGATATTATAATTTTCAGTTTTAGATTTTAATTTATAATTTCTATTTCTCTGCTAAGAGCTTCTGTGTTCTCAATTTTAAAAAAGTATTTGCCTTTACCTTCTAACAGCTGCATTAATTTCCTTATTTTGTAATTGTAACATCTAGGTCATCTAAAGATTAGCACTAGTAAACAGTTTTATTATTTTGGAATTGGTCCCTTTTTTTAGTTCTTTGTAAACTAAGTATATTTGATTATGTCCTATACATTTTACATGTACATGTATGTCCTATACATCTTAAAATACTATGTTGTTTAGACTCCGGGTCCTATTAGAGTCCTTAAGAAAAATGCCTTTTGTGTTGTAGCTGTTATTTGGCACTCAACCAATTCAGATTCATATCGTGATGTCTATCTCACCTTTGGAGAGTCCATGCCAGTGACAGTACAGTTAGTAAAGTCTTTGACATCCTATTTTGGGTTTGATGTGAACATATGTCTTTCAGGGCTTAGTTGGATCTGGATGATGTTTTACATTAAATCCTAGTTTTCAGAGCTTTTTTCTTTTTGCTATGTTTTTATGTTTCTATCCTGAGTAAGTAGAGCCCAAAAGTAAGCCCAGAAACTGGGCTTAAAAGTAAGCCCTTCAGATTATCAGGGTACTACCTTCTTCAAACTACTCATCTTCAAGATTTCTCCCATGCTTTCTGGTTGGAAGGAATCCTTTTCTGTGTTCCTCTGGCCAAAAACACGGAGTTTGTCTTGGAGTTTAGGTATCCATGCTACCATTATACACTGTAACTCTTACAAATTAGTACTGCAACCAAGTTAAGGACAGAAACAAGAAATAAAACAGGGTTTCTTTCTAGTCCTTTCTTGTCTATGGCAGCCCCTTTACCCAATTCCTCATGCAAGAAGCATCTAATAGAGTTTAAACAGAAACTAGTCTGCACTGGGGACCCATCCTTATCAAGTCCTGAAAGGAAAAGATGATAATTTACCACTGCCTTATAGAAGTTGTGTGCCAGTCTTCTAGACAGAATATAGGATTTACATCAAAGTGTTGGAGGACCACAGTACTGCTGCTTTGTGTCTACTGTCTTGGCTCAAGTCTTGAGAGAAGAAAAGGGGAGGAAATGCAAAACAATTTCTCATAACAATTTTTACATACTCTGATTTCCTGCTCACTCTGCCTGCCTTTCTTTATTTATTAAAGTCTTAAGATCTGTGATTTTTGTGTTTTGAATGGAGATTTCAGTTATAGTCAGTAGGACTAGAGTGAGGTTATTCCATCTTGGCTGCATAGGAGTCCTAACAATCAAGAAACCCCAGATAAAGTTGAAAATCTGAAAATGATTTGTTTGACCTGGCTTTTAGGAACTCATCTGAGATTTACGTATATTCACTGGAATACAGGACCAAACGGGACTACAATGGGGTGGGGACTCAATGGGGGACTCAGGATGTGGGGATACATTTGCACCATCAGGTTTGGCTGTGAAGGAAGTTAAGAAAAGGGGCAACAATCAGAAGGAAACAAGGAGAGATAGCACTTGCAAAGGGAAAGGGGTCCAAGAGGTGGAGGGTGAGGGGAGGGGCGGGCAGGGAGGGGTATCAGATACCGGGTTAAATAACCCTAAGTTATTGCAGGCTGATTAGGCCTTCAAACTCCCAAGTGAGTGGACCATGAAGGCTTAAATAAATGAGACAATGGAAATGATTTCAGGAGGGACTAACTCTCTTACAGCTTCAATATTCTCTGAGTTTAGCCAAAGACTTCTCTGGGTGGCCCGTATTTATTTGGTTTACAAGCAAGGGAGGAGGATACTCAAGTAAAGGCAGGAATCTGGGCAGGACTTTTTCAAGTAATGCATTAAGTTAATTTAGGAGAACTCTGTTAGCTCCAGGGAGGCCTTCACCGCAGGAATGAGGTGCCTACAGCCGCAGTCCCCTTGCAGTTAGTTGGGGTGGCAGACAAGGTACCTAAGTTTCAGACAACTCACAAGTAAACACGGAAAGCCAATTGGTTAATATTAAATCCAACTCAGAACTACTTTGTAGTGGTCTCCAACAGATGGGAAGTGAGAAGACTTATAATATGTCATGTACAGGTACCAAATACAACGAATGTAAACATTTGTTGTGGATTGAGGACAGGTGGTCAATTTATAACATCCAGCAGAACTGAATAAGCCTGATGCTGAGTGTGAGAGGTCCACCTGAGGATTGTTGCCAACAACATAAAAAGCAGAACCACAGAGGAAGGGAAGGGGCTGTTGGTTCTCCTGAAGGACTTTGTCACGCCAGCTTTCCTGATAGGAACTCAGCTGTTCTCATCATCGAAGGAGCTTGTTGTTGCTGAGAATGGTTACTGTTCACTTTGGGGGAGCTCGGTCCTTACTTTGAGCATCACTTTCTTGCTACAGTGCAGAACCCTCAGCCTGCTGGTATAGATCCTTCATTTTGCTGGCACAGACTTTCTAGCTTCCACTACTGACCTTCATCTGGACTCATGAAAGACCTTGCCATGGCACCTAGGCCCTCAGCTGGATTCTTTGAGTCTCTAGTGTGTGGACAGATTTCCTGCAATCTTTGGTACTTGACTCTCTGGGTGACTATTATAAAATAATCCTATAAATTATGTGTCCTGCATTAAATTGTTTCTCTTATAAACCTTGACTACAACAACATTATATGTCATAAATGAGCTAAAGTAATAATTGCAAGAATGAAAATGGCAAAAGGGGATTTAGAGATGGAGGCAGGAAGGTGGGAAAGGGAATCAAAAAAGAAACAAGCGGTGTTGCATCCAGGTACCTAGTCCCCATGGTGAACATAAACTTCATGTACTGCGAACATGTACTAATAAAATACCAGTATAAAAAAGCATGCGTGAATGCTGAAGAACAGCATAAAAGGAGGAAGGATAGAATATATGTCCAAATGTAAATAATGGTTGGTAGATTTGCAGGTAGAAAAATGAGATCATTTTTCATTTATTTATTTATTATTTTGTCTTTTTGAGACAGGGTCCTGCTAAGCAGTTCAGGCTGGGCTTGAGCCCACTATGCAGCCCAGGCTGGTCTCGAACTCACAACGATCCTCCTGCCTCAGCCTCCCGAGTGCTGGGATTACAGGCATGTGCCACCATGCCCTGGTGAGATGGTTTTTCAGATTTTTTATTTTTACCTGCAACATAACATGTAAAATTAAGAGTCAGAGGTGCAGAGCTAAAGTTTCAAGAAGATAAATGTGCACTGATCATCTTGGTAAAAAATACATTTAACTTCCCAGTGAAAGAAGGTGTGCTTGGGGAACAGTGTAGAGGGCAGTCTTGCAATATGTGACACCGACCTAAAAGTCAAGCTCATCTAATCCACAAGCTCAATAATCCCTCACCTTCCTCTTCTCTAGTGGTTTTCACTTTCAATCAATTTCTCCAATCCACTGTTGTGTCCACATCCCATCCCTGTGGTCATCTAGGCATGAGTTCTATCTGAGACAAGCTAAAGATGAGGGGTATCAGAGGTTAGGGCCAGTTAGAGGTTAGAGAGATAGTGCATGCAAGGTTATACAGTCATACAATCACACAGGGAAGAAGAAAATGGCATTTAATAAGACTTCAGACTGTTGGAAGGCAATTAATCAGTCACCGAACCGAAGCCACGTAGAAAATGGATGATGAGCTAAATGACTGTAATAAATCAGATCAGAAATATAAAACCGGGCAGCTGAATAGGTGAAGGGGTACAAAATCTAACTCTCTGGGTATCTGGTTGGTCACTACCTGTCTACAAATTCTTTTACACCTCTGAGAATGGATACTTACAAACAACAGACTTGAACCAGCTCTTTGGAATTGCTGTACCTCTAAAGCGCGTTTTCAATATTCCACTCTCTGGCCACAATCTACTATTCTTTGTATATATGCAATTCATCTTCATCAGTTTTTTTCCCTTCTCTCTATTACGTCACTAAAATTGTTATTAATTGATCAGCCTATTCTGGCAACCTTTGTTTTGTTCCTCTCCTGAAACAACGGTCTTTTGTTTCAAATGCCTTTTCTTTGGCATCCGCAAACGTCACACTTACACAGATAACTGAAATGTCTCCAGCGTAAGTCGCCAATGGGGCCATCACTCATGTCTTCAACCCTGGCCTCTAATTCCCACAACGACTTCTCTGTCGAGCAGCCTCCCGACTAACCTCCCTCTTCATGCTCTTGACCATCACTGATATATTTAGAGTCAACTCTCCACACAACAGCCAAAGTGGACTTGAGAAAACAGATTAGAACACGTTACTACCTGGAAGTAACCGTTCAAAGACTTGCTGTCTCCACTAGAGCTGTGGCTTATTTTGTAGAACCCCGACCCATGGCCTGACCCTGCTCAGCTCTTCCGCTTTTGTCCTGCTAACCCTCTCCTCTCTCCATCCTCCTAACTCACGTAGACCTTCTTGCCATTTCTTAAACATGCTGTGCTCACTCCTACCTCAGCATGGTTATACTTGTTGTCCACTCTGCCCCTCTCTCCACACTCCTCCATCTTGAATAGGTCAAGCTCGAAGGTCACCTCTTTGACCTTCTGTGTAAAAAGGCCCTTCCTTCTTTGTTACTACCTTTGCCTTTATCCTGCTTGTTTTTGTTTCTTTTTATGGTGCTTCTTACCCTCAGAAACCACAATATTTGTTCACTTGCAGACACCCACAGTAAATCAGAAACTCTCAAAATCAAGACCTCATCTCATTTGGCTACTATATCCATAACACATACAACAGTGCTCAGTGTGCAGCAGGCCCTGGGAGAGTACCTGGTAGAGCTATTGAACCATCAGGATGAAAGCTAACATCTTGTAAGGTCATGGAACACATCCGAATGAGGAGTCACTGTCACCTGATGAGCTGAACAAAGAGGAATTCTACCACAAGAGGTGAAGGATTAAAAGGTGATATATTCAATCTTGCTACATTTATAAGAAATATAGACAAAGAATATTGTATACAACCAATTCTAGAGGTGGAAGTCAATTCAACTCATGAATAGGGTGTGCAAATATTTGTGTTGTATTTAGTTTTGCAAGAAAAATACTCTGCTACTAAAAAAATAAATGCAAGTAGCATAAAAAAATTTGGTGTATTGTTCATTTTTGGTCAAAATATGGCAGGGTTTCTAGGCATGTGAAATTAGTGGCAGGAACAAAAAACGCCAATATATAGCTAATGTAAAAGTTTTCTCACTAAAATGATTTTGCTTTATGTGGTGTCCAGCATTTTAACCCACTTCATATATTCAATAGCAAGGGCCCAAGTACAGCACGCTCTTTCTGCTTTCTAAAGGGAAAAGAACAGATTTAGCTTGTATTAGGCAGCAGACCTTCGACAAATGGGATAAAACTGGAAAAGGAAGGGGTGATGACAGCTTCGGTTTCTCCATCTATAAGATGTCTGTGACCCTGAAAGCATTGCCAGGCATCCTGGTTTTACAATGACATAAAAGTTTCCTGCAAAGGGATGTGAGGATCAGCCAATGATTTGGGATTAAGCAAATATGCCTTAGACTGATTTGATAAGGAAGCCAAAGTGACTGTCATTAATATCATTAATAAAGGGTTATTAACTATGCCAGCTCTGGGGCTCCATCGATAAACTATACGTAGCCTTGAGTATAAGTCAGGGGTTTTCCAATTGTGGTCCCCAGGCCATCACCATCTTGCAACCTATTAGAAATGTAAATTCTTGGGCTCCACTCCAGAGTGACAGAATTGGAAATTCGAGGGGTGGAGCCCAGCAGTCTGGTTTTAACAAGCCCTGCAGGTGATTCTCATATACCAAGACATTTATTAATGCAAATGAATAAATTCAGCAGTTTAAATGCCGGAATGTAGATCTGAACAAAGTGCTAAGAGGGTAGAGCGGGGAAAAGATTGAGTGTCAGGGATATTTAGACCTTGTCTTATGAACAGGAGTTCAGACAACATGAAGATCTTCCCAGAGATGGGCAAGTGGCGGGATCCACCCCACGACAGTGGTCCAGGGGTCAGAAGTAAAGGCAAATCTTTTCCTGGACAGCCTTCCTTCTCTTTGCTCCTTGACGCCAAGCATGACTTTGGGGCAGAAGAAAGCTGAGTGCAGAGATGGAACAGCAAAAATCAGCGCCCAAAACATGTCAAATTGTGCTTGGAGAAGGGCTACACTTGGTTAGCCCAGTATTAGAAAAACAATTTTAAGTCATTTAAATTAATAATTATAGTGTAGATATTTAAAAAAACTTCAGTTTGGCTTTTCATCCTAATATATTCATCCTGATTTTTTAAAAAAGAAATGGATAAATTTAGCATTTCTATACAACATTTTACTGGTGCTCACAGCTGCTCCTGTCTCCTGTTGGGTTATGTTTTCCCCACAATCCCCACCACTCCTTTTACATCCACGGCAACCTTGGACTATTCTTTCTATACAGTAAATTTTTCTCTGTTTTTGCGTTGAAACCAAAGGTGAGAAAAGTTTAGGAGGAACAAAGAGTGCTCTCTTTTTCAAAACAAAGGAGAAAGAGCATATTGCAGAACAGAGGCAAATATGTTCACATGTTTAATAATCATTACAAAGAAAGAAAACTTAATAGGAGTGAAGATGTAAAAGTGATCAACTTCAAAAGATTTCATTAACTAGGTAAAAACATAAAAGGCATTGAAGAATGAATAGGAGTTTTCCAGTTGGAAATTTACCTCTTTGGTAGTCAACCATGGTATAAAATGTGGCATCTGAGGCAATTTATTATCTTAGACCTGCATGCCTTTTTTCTGTGATTAAAATAAATTGATAATCTCTCATCATAGGGTCACATATATGGCCATGTTGTTCAAGGCTACATTTTAATTACCCTGGCCTGAGGCCCTCCTCAAACCCAGGGGTACCTAGAAGTCCTTTTAATAAGGAATTAACGCTTAAGGCCCACTGCAAAGCCACAACCACTCATTTGAAAATGAAGAGTGGGGGTACATTCTATAAATCAAAAGCCCCAGGAAAAAATAGTTAACCCAACATGTTCTGCATTTTCCCATGCTTCCTTCAGGGGGCTCATTATGAGTGAATACTTCACTAGGTCACTGAAATATTTAAAGGAAAGAAGCAAAAGACATCAGAACCTAACTTACATACATGTATATGTGTTTTTCAAGCCAGCACATTCCTTAAAAAGGCTGAGGCAAAGCAGCATTCCTTAAAAGCCGTCACTGGCCACCTGATCAGAGGCAGAGGTGCATATCAATTCTCCTGCTGGTACTAATTGAGTTGTCTCCTCCAGTGCCAGTAGTGACTGTCACCCTAAAGTGGGGGCTGCAGCTCATACCTGGATGTAGACACATCCCTCACAGGGGGATCCATCATCTCACAGATCCCTCCTGTGATGGGTCTGCATGATCCAGGCCAGGGATGGCATCGATGAAATGATGTATGCCTGCTAAGAGGCTGCTGTGCCATGACAGGCCCACACTCACAGCTCCAGTCAGCCTGGTCTGTTTGCGTGCTTGTCCTCACATACTCTGCAACCAGACAGAAAGAGCATAATGCTGTCCCCTCACAGCTGGAGGCCTGGAAAGAGGATGTAAGCATGATTACTACCGATAGCTAAAGAGCATTCCTGTCAGAGCCGATGGTGGAGATGCTGCTTTTAGATCCCAGGTACCTTGGTTCCCATGCAGAACATTTCTCAGAGGGAACTGATTGCTCTTTCATACAAAATGTCTGTCTTGGCCAAGTTGTTTCTTTTATTTTCAGCTCCTTAGCCCTGAAACACAGAGACAGATGGCAGGTCAGGTGTGAGATGTTTGCCAGGCAATGTGAAGGAGGAGAGAGAATGTCCAAAGGTCTTTGCTAGCATCCTTCCTTGTGCAGACGGAAAAGGAGCTGATGGAGAAAGGAGAAGCAAAATATATTGATGCTGTTATCTGAGGTACACATGTAGGTGAAGGTAGGAAGGACTGGTATTGGAGGTTGCACTGGTGAATCCTGATTGTCAGGTGGACTGGATCAAGAGACTAGAGCATTAACTTCATGCATGGATTAACCCTAATAGCTGAATGGGGGTAGGGCCTAGTTGAAGAAAGAGGTTCATAGGGGCATGACCTTGGGGACTATATTTGGTCCATGACCTTGTTCTTTAGGGTTATTTCCATGCTTTCTGCTTCTCAGATGTTAAGAGTTGGGCAGTTTTCCTCCACCATGCCCTTCTGCCTTGGAATCAGCTAACCATGGACTAAAACCTCCAAAGACATGAGCCAAAGTAACCCTGTTCTTTAAGTTGTGAGGTTTAGGTATTCTGTCAGAGATAGGAAAGCTTACACAAAGGTCAACCCTACCTTCATCCAAAGTGCTTCATGAGAAATGCCCATTAGCTACCAGAATGGCTTCTACATTTATAATGTCAATGGAGATCACTAGACATAGACCCAGGAACAATGTAAGAAAACAAGACAAAATTAAAATTTTAAATAAAAAATGATGTAGACACTGGGCTGCAGTCCAAACCTACTTGACCTTGTCTCCTGAACCATCTTGGTTCATGCATCCTTCATGATTGTTTGGCCTGAGTATGCATACACTGGTCCACATGGAAGCCTCTGCTTTGTAATTTATTTCAAGTTGTCGGCTCTGGAAACCCTTCCCTGAGAATGTACAATTTATTGCAATTATTGGGCAAAAAATCACCTTTATATTGTAAGGCTCTGGAAACCCTTCCCTGAGAATGTACAATTTATTGCAATTATTGGGCAAAAAATCACCTTTATATTGTAACTGAATCTCAAATAGTATCTCTTCTTTTTCCCCCATTGGTTCAACCCATATTCACTAAGCAGCTATATGCCAGGCACTGTTCTAAGTACAGGGAAAACAGAAGTAAAGGGAGGAAATATGGAACAAATGAACTAGTGATTGAGTTCTAGGTCCCATTACCAACTGCTAGGACCTAGAACTCAATCACTAGGCAAAGCAGACTCAACAGTGGCTTCAGAGGAATCTTTGGAGGGCTGGCGATTAGGTAAGAATATCTGATAAAAGAAACTGTTAGAAGAAGAGAAAGCTCACCTACATCATCTTCACCCTCCTGCTCATCTTTACAAGAGGGCAGTCGCTGGGGGGGGGGGGGGGGGAGGGGACATACTAGGAACCCAGCAATGCACCAGTGCAGCAAGGTCTTTCTGGGGGGTACCAGAAAATAGAGTCTCACTTTCTGTTTTAGCTATCTTTGTACCAAATTTTACTTCTGCTGTCCAACATATAGTTGATATTTAACAAAGGTTAACCAAATATATGAATTCCTTGGTGTTCTAGCCCAGCCCATGTAGAGTTGAACCTAGGTTTGTACACCATCACATCCTATATTAGCATTTTTCATAGCCAGAGCAGGTTGCAGTATCAATTTATTTACATGAATAGCTCTCTTTATGAGAGCAATTGTTCCTTGGGAGAAGTGGGTTTATCATATTCATTTTTATATTCTGAGGAAACAACACTAATTTTTGGAATGGAGTACTCATCGAGGAAATAAATATTAGATGGGTATTTATTAGATAATAACCTTTGCTTCATTTTTCTCCAAAATTTGCTAAAAGTTTTAGGCCACAAAGATGAGTAGCCTAAGCAGAGATCATATACAAAGGAAGTTTTAAGCGAAGCTAGGCCTTGGAAATACATTAAGAATTTTATAAATGAAAGGGATAAAAAGTAAAGTTTAAAGTTGTTATTTTTAAGAATCAGATTCACAAGCTGAGACCTCTTGCTATAGGAACAGTATCTAACGTTTACTGAATGCTTCTTTTAGTAGACACTATGTTAAATACATACATGAATTTCTTTAATTTTCATAAAATCTTACTAAATAAGTAACATTTTTATTCCCATTCTAAAGATGAGGAAAATAAGTCTTGTCGAAAATTTAACCTTTCCAAAGGTTATACTTGTGTGTGACTTAAGAATTTGACTTTTTCCCATTGTGCTCTTCTGCTTTTAGCTAGAACTTCTGAAATACGATTTTTAATGATGTGAGTAGAGAAAATTGTTCACTCAATCATTGTTAAAACTTTTATAAATTTTGGTTTTATCATAAAATTACAGTCCCAACAATAACAAGTGAGGTCTCAGTTACTGTGCACTTATTAAATACCATTTATACTTTTAAATACCACTGTTCTCGGTACTTACAGCTATTACTTCTAATCGTTGTAAAATAGTATCGTCCTCACCTGTAGATGGAAAGTTATCTATGCTGCCCATATCGCAGAGATAACTGGGGTTAGAGAGGATTTTGATTTAGGTCTTCTTTCAGCTCTCCAAATCTAAGGCATTCTATCTGACACATTATCTTCCCTTCTGTGCAAAACCAGCAGAACCACTAGTACCAAATTCAAAGCAAAGCAAAACACAGCACAACAGCATCTTTTCAGCTCAGATAAAAGTCTAGCATCAAGCAGAGCTGAAGGCCTTCCCCCTGAGGAAGTCCGGAGGTGTCTTTTAAGCAATCACTTCTGCAAAAGTACTCAGGGTGGACAAAAAGTAATACAGCCTTGAAAAGTAGTGCTGCGCATGTAAGGTAATCATTATTGGCACCACCTCTGCTTCTTAACCTTCCTCCCCAACAGCGAGCTTTGTCCGTGTATTATTTCTCATGTTCTGGCCAGCTCTGATGAGCCACCCAGCACTGACTCAGCGGAGCTGGACCTTCGCTTGGGGCCCAGTTCTCGGCAGCTGCTGCAGCTCCGCATTTGCCTAGAGCGATGTGCCAGCTGTCTCCAACCGCATTACACCACAGTAATGTGAACAACTGGAAGCAATAATGTGTCTCCCCATTTGCCTAACAATACCAACATGGACAATAACTCAGAAGACTGAAGATTTGTGCTGTAATTTAATAAACCCCATGCACATTTCTACAATTGAGTATCACATCTGTGCAATGGATCCTAGAAGTATAATATTCTTTTATAAGGGACCATTAACCAATCTTAAGTTTATAGGTTTCCTTAAATCTTTTTCATCAGCTGTTAAACTACAGTAAAGAGAAAATTGCCTCTTATGAGACAAGGGATAGTAAAATACAAAGACTGTGATTAAACGTCAATCAATTAAGGATTATAATACAATAAAATGCTGACTGATGATTAAAATGAGCACTTTCTGGAAGACTTTTATAAGCAATATTATGAATTATTTTTAAAAGTCAGTAGAATAAACTTCAATTAGAACATTTTTTATATTTCCTTTATCTATTTAAATTTTTTTTAAAGAATTATTCCTCAGGTACAATGATCTCAAAGTTGGTGATGAATTTCTGTACTGAATTGTATTTTTTAAGCTTCCCATTTTACTGTTCCCCAATACAAAGAATTTTAAATTTGTTTCTGAACAGAATAAATAATGACATGTTCTGTCTCAGCTAGTTTTCCAACAATGTGTGCAGCTGGGCAACAGTTTATGAAAATGGGTTGTGAAGTAAAACCACCAAACAAACAACATTGCCATTGAGGTAACAAAATGCTGCCTAGAACTTGGGGCTCTGGAGAGCAGCTCTGGGACTGTTTATAAAACTAAGCAATCTAAGCCTTTTGGAAATCGTGCCTTGTGAAATTTCTTCCTTTGAAGGTCAGAGCACATTTCTGTCTAGGAACAGTTACAAGTGATCCAAAACGATCTGCTCTCTTCACCCATGTCTTCACTGGTCCTACATCTTTAGCCGTCAGTGTCTCTGTTTTGAGCTAGAGTTACATTAGATGATCTGGACTAATCACGTTAGGTTTGGCAGCTTAGCATGTCAATGAAGACTGAGAATAGGCTCGTCCCTCTTCTTCTCTCGCTGTCATATTTTTTCACCAAATTTCCAACCTTTTCTCTTGCCAGTGTTACTGCCAATGTTATTGGCAAGAGGCCCTTTTTTCTCCCTTGTACTGAGTGGTTCTTTGCTCAGACCTTCTCTCCCCCGTTGCCTTCCCAAAGCAATTTTCCTGCTGCACTGTACGTACCTGGCCCCTTTGGAACTCTGAAGGCATTCAGACTCCTGCCAGCTTGCACAGAGCATTTTGAAGCTTGTTGCAACAGCTGGCTTATATGAGCCTTGAAGGAAAAGCATGTGTACACACGGCAGCATATGGGAAGCGCTGAAGCATCTGGCAATGCTGAGACCAGAGGAAGCAGGTAGCTACCAGCTTTGCTAGGAACTGTACTGGAAGGGACTGGTGCAGAGCACAATGACAGAAGCATCATTAATAAGTAAGTCCTAGTGCAGCCTGGCTTCTGTCCTTATCTCTCTATGGAAACTAGTCTGGTGAAGGTCACCAGTGACCTTCTAATTACGCAGCTTAGCGGCTGCCTTTCAGTGAATGTTTTTCTAGGCAACTCTGGTGGGCCTGGCAAGACCACCGAGTGGCAGGCAGAAAATCACACACTCACAAAATGGCAAAGCTGAAATTTAAAACAGATCTATTTAACTCCAAATTCAGGTTCTTCTTATTGTGCTAGGCAGCCTCCCAGTGTTTCAGGGACACAAAGAGTGAATGGGGAAAAGGGATGGATTGACTATTACATTTCTCTCCTCTGTGGAACAGCTCTAACATGACAGAAATAGTGTTTTAAGTGGGAATATAACCACAAGGACAAAGAGAATTAGCAAACAGGCAGTGGAGCAAAAGGGATTTCAGAAAGATGGGAAGAGGCAAAAACTCAAGTTCATATGAGGATCAGAAGAAAATCTTTCAGAAATCTATGATTAATATCCTAAGACAGATAAAAATTATATATGTATATATTAGGGACAGAAAGACACAGACCAACTTGTCCAAGAGAACAGGTCCAGAGTTCTGTGGAAATGGAGGTGAGATTCAGGAGAAAAATAAGAATCAGTTGAAAGCCCACAGACAGAGCATCTCTGCCCTCGAGACCACCGTCCCCCTACAAAACAGTGTCAGTCCTTCTCATCACCATGGTGTTGGTCAGCTTTCCTGTTACTGCAACCAAATGCTTGAAACATGTAACGTAAAGGCGGAGAGGTTTATTTGGCTCACAGTTTCAAAGAATTGAGTCCTTGGTTGGCTGGCTCCAAGGCAGGGATGTCACAGTAGGAGGATGTGATAGAGCAAAGATGTTTAGTCCATGGCATCTGGGAAGCATGGCAGGGGACAATGCCAGCAAGGAAGGGAACAGGAACCTGACCTAGGACCTGGGACCCCCCAAACACAGGCAGACATGTTTTATTAATCCCCATGTGGTTCCTAAGGCTATAACTATCCCAAGATAAAATTGGAAATTTGGACACAGCAAGTACAGCTAGAAGGACTTCAAACTTGGACTATAAAGTTAGGAAGAGTAAGTAAAGCTGGTAATTATACAACGAGAAAGTAAGTTCTCCTCAGTCAGTGGTGGAGTACTTCGTCTCCACTCATGGTCTCCAGTCCAATTTCTACAACCTCTGTAGTCAGGGTACCCTTCTCTCTCCTCTCCACTCCTGCCCCCAGTTACTAGAATTTTTTTTCTGGAGAGCCTGAAATGTCACAATGTGAAAACTTACAGATAATGACACAAGAAAGTTAGGTTGTTCCTTGGTCACCGGGAGGTAAAGCTGACTCCATGCAGACCGAGCTTTCAGTCACCTTTATTGTTTTGCCTGTGACTATGAATGCATAGTTACTGAGTAATCCAATCAAAACAAAAAAATGAAAAGAAACCCAGTAATATTAGAACAAGGAGATGCTACCAAGGCAGTGAGAAGAGATTTAATGTTCTCAGAGAGATAAAGAAACCCTTATTTAAAAAAACCTCCTAACTAACAAGCAAGAGTTAATTGAAAATCAAGTGGTCAAAATAAGAAATGCATTAGAAAGTTTAAGACATAGACAAATATATGGAAAAATATGAGAAAATAGTTAAAATTAGTAGTACTTTACATATAGGAGATCCAAAATAAGCAAAATAAAACATGGAGGATGGGAAATTGTCAAACTAATGTTTTTCCCCCTCAAAACTTATAAGCATGAATTTCTAAATTAAAAGGACCCACCAATTTTTTCAGTACACACACACACACACACACATGCACACACACACATGAAAAATACAAGCATCTTAACCTAACAGTGTGGAATTTTAGAACCTTGGGTGTAATGAAGTGACAATAAAGTGTGTACAGCACAATGGAAAAAGATAATATACAGAAAGGATAAAAATGTAGGTTGTATCACACTTCTCAACAGCAACACAAGAAACTCATAGACAAAATGCTTGGAAAATTCTGAAGGAAAGTAATCTCCAAGTGGCTATTCTATAACAAATCATATCTGTGAGCAAACTGAAGACATTCTTTAGATGTAATAATGTTTTTTTTTACTAAGATACTGTTGGAGTGCTCCAGCAAAGCGGGGAAGTACATCACAACTGCCCACAAAACCTGAACTACACAGTGAGTTCAAGGCCAGCCTGGGCAGCAGCATAGTGAGACCCTCTTAAAATTAATAATAACAAACAACAACAAAAAAGAAGGGCATCATAATCCTTCTAGAATACTGGAAAGATCCAAGAAAAAGTTTTGTACCAATGCCAGAAAAAAACCTGGGGGAGAACACAAGACTGCAGGAGGGAGAGTTTTTAAGAAATAAAGACAGCGAAGCATTACCCATTTACCATCTTAAGACGTATTAATATACATTAGATAGGCTTATTGGAGCACCTGATAAAATAAATAAATACTGCATTTATCAAAAAAACTAGAAAAATGAAAAAGGATGCATTTGTTTCTCAAAGAAAAAAATCTAATTTAGAAAACGAAAACATTATCAAAGTAAATTCCTTGGCTCAGAAACTATGATTATTAACACTTCTTAATAATGTCAATGTTATATATGGATATTAACAAAAATGTGATAATTATATGATCGCCGACACCCTACCAGAAAACACCTCCTATGATAGGTAGGTGTCTGATAAATCCTGAAAGCCATAAGATCACGTTAAATCTCCCTCTTCAAGCCCTGGGTTCTCTGTTTCTGATTCCCTGTTATACAGACCCCCGACCCCCACCATGGTTTTTGCCTCCCAAGCCCCATGAAACTGCTGAAAGGCTTAAGCCACTTCTCTGCTCAGTCTTTTGAACCCATGCTACAAATCCTCAACTGTTTCAAAGGGAAAGAAGCAGAAATCACTATGCTCTGCTAGGGACTGAAGTGTACCCTTTGGCCAACCCATAGGTTAAGGGCTAACCCATAGCGTGATTGTACTCACAGCATGTATTCAAAGATTAATTTTAATACATAATTAAGGTTAAATGATGTAGGAAGGATGGAGCCCTAAGCCAATGGGATTGCTGATCTCGTGAGAAAACTCCCTTCCCCTTCCTGTCCTTTCCTTTTCTCTAGCTCTCTCTCCCTGAATGATCTCAGGGTACAAGCTAGGGGAAAAACCCAGAAAAACCTTTGCTAGGAATTCAACTGGCCAGCACTTTGATTTTAGACCTTCTAGTTCCTGGGGCTTTGAGGAACACCATAAGCCACCCAGTCAATGACGATTTGCAATGACAGGATAGGGAGAAAGAGATCCCCATCAGGCAATGTCCTTCTCTTCTGTATCTTGGCTTCTAAAATCCTGGCACTCTTGGTTGCTGTCTGATTCCTTCAGTTTTTTTGCTATACTTTTGTAGGAAGTTTGGTTTCTTAACCCCTCTGTTGAAAGAGTTAACACAAATTTTATAGCGATATTACAATATATGAGGAAAGAATGATTTTTTTAGGGAAAAGCAAAGAGTAAGTATAACTTTGAGGAAAGAACCTGCTCAGGGAATAGAATGAAAGAATGGAAGACAGAAGTCTAGGGAAATGACTGAAAAGGGGAATTGTGTAAACTGAGTTTGAGTAGAAAGCAAGAGTCAGATCTGGTAGGTTTGCCAGGGTGACAGAAGATAGGTATGGATAATATCCAAACACACACAATGAAATGCATATATGTAAAATGTATACTATCTATTCATATATTAGATATATTATACATATATACTATATATGTGTATAATGTATTTTATATGTTTTTGTATATACATACACACACATATATTTCTGACCTCTGATAATGGATTTTAATCTCCCTTATCTTTGGGTGTCTTCTTCATATGAAGACACCTGCCATGGGGTTTAGTGACCACTCCTAATCCAGGATGATCTCGTTTTGAAATCTAGATATTAAATATATTTGCAAAAACCTTATTGCAAATAAGATCATATTCTAAAGCTCCAGGTAGACGTTTCTTTTCGGAGACATTATTCAACTCACTATAATAATATAACAATATAATGTTGATACTATCTCTATCAATATCTAAGTAGCATTAAAAGATTGCGTTTGCTGAATACTATGGCCCTTATATAAAATTATACTCATCAAAGTATTATACTTTTGACATAAGCCATTTTTAACAAAGTTGTTCTTCCATAAATCTTTTACGTACTTGGGGCAGCCATCTACGTTTGTATTCTAGGCACATAGCAAAATTATATCAGGGTTGTATGTTACAGGGGGTAAGAGCTATGTCACTTTCGCTGGCTTTGCTATAGACATAGTGGAAGCTTTTTTCAATAATAATGTTTTGATCCATAAAATAGAACAAAGCACCTGATGGATTGGTGTGTATACAATTTAAGTTTCCATCATTTAGAAGGTGAGGAAAGTTAGATGATCAATAAATTTGATCCCTTAGCTCAGCTAAGTTTTATGGCTGCCTACCCCTAGAGGTATGCTATTTTCTTTGCACTGAATGATCTGCAAAGTGTCTGCACCAAAGTGACTAAAATTGTCCTCATACACAAAAGGCCTTAGAGAATAGACTAAAGACCAGCCCCCTCCTCTGCTGCCTTTGTGTTTGACTCTTGTGGTCATTTCTGCTGATGTCAGCGTCCCTGTCTCCAGCGGTCACCATTGCTTTCCTGCAGAGATGGATGGCGTGGCTGACTGCCGGAGCGGCGGTCCATCACCTAGGCCTATGGCTGATCAAGGCCGCGTCTGTGGTTCCGAATTTGGCAGCAATTAAGTGTAGGTTGCATCTAGCAAAACAGCCTTTGTTCCACCCACAGAAAATCATGGAATCTAAAAGATTTTCTGCTTATTTCAGAATGCTGCCACGTAGTTGCCTATTGAGATTGAAAAGTAGAAGCAAAAAAGAAAAAAGAAAGAATTGTAGAATGGAGTAAAGCTATTAAAAACTGAGGTAGTGGGATCTAGTGGGTCTTTGAGCTTGCTGATTTTGCAGCAAGCAGTTTGTTGTGTGCATCAAAGCTTACTATAAAAACAGTAATGCCTGTACGGGTCAAAGCAATGAAGTGTATTTAGTTAGGTACACACTTGAAAGTAAGAGAGGGGGATTGCTTTTGACAGACATGAAAAAATGTATTCTTGATGACTTTCTAATGCTGAAAACCAAGATACTAACAGCCAAATAAACATTTCAATAGGATGTATTTTGCTCTACATCCCAAGAATCTCCTGCAGTCATTCATTCAGCACTTGTGAGGCAGGCACTATTTCTGATTCACTTATGAATTCAAAGAAATCAGTGAGCGTAATATGCAGTTTTGAGTTAAGGACTATTTGAGAAAAAGAGTTCAGATTTCTAGCCCTGTATCATTTTAGACCCACTTAAAAATAGAGAAAGTAATCATTGTAAAACAACAAATTTAACATATGAAAAACTATGAATTTCTTCTTACAGATGACCAAGAAAGTTCTCTGGGACCCACAGGAGTCACGGCGCTCTCTGCTGCTTTCTCTCTTCCCCTAAGACAGCCATTCAGCAAACACGAATTCAGCTGGGCACAGACAGAAGAAACTGTCTAGAGACGCTGAACTCACGTGTCCTCATTTTACTTTCCTTTTTGAATATATTCACTTATGACTTCTCCCCCACCCTCTCAGCTGGGAACTTCGGGTCTTTAAGGTTGGCAAACAGAATACATAATAAACTAATCTATGTTAACACTGGGATCAGACAGAAAATCCTGACTGCCTCTTACATCCTTCGAAATAGTGGGAGCCATTTTGGGAAGGTTTCTTTCTTCTATTCCTCCCTCCCTGCCTCTCGCTTTTCCTTCCTTCCTTCCTTCCTTCCTTCCTTCCTTCCTTCCTTCCTTCCTTCCTTCCTTCCTTCCTCCCTCCCTCCCTCCCTCCCTCCCTTCCTTCCTTCCTTCCTTCCTTCCTTCCTTCCTTCTTTCCTTCCTTCCCAGTACTAGAGATTGAACCACGGTCTTTCACAGAGCTACATCTCCTGCTGTTAGTTAATTCATGCATTCATGAATGACAGGGTCTCACGAAATAGCTGAGTTGCCCAGCCTGGCTCAAACTCGTAATCCTTCTGACTCAGCTTCCTAGAGTGATGGAATTACAGGAGTGTGCTACTGTGGGGTTTTTTTGTTGCTGTTGGGGGAGCTGTTCTGGGGTGGAAAACCAGGCCCTGCATGGGGCAGGCAAGTGGTCCACTGGTGAACTACATCTTCGGTCCTTTGTATTTCTTTTATTACTTTCTTTAAAATTTTGAGACAGCATCTCCCTAATTTGCCCAGGTTGACCTTGAACTTGTTTTCTTCTTGCCCCAGCCTCCTGCATGACTCGGATTACATGTACACACCACCCACCTAGTTAGGAGAGACACCTGGAGGAAGTATCAGGGCTTGCTTTAGAGCATGTCTTCTTTAGGGTTTGGTTTTCCCTGCAAAGAAAAGGAAGGGCCAATATGAAGCAAATCAAGGAGGAAGTGGCTTATCCTTTTCCTCTTCAGTTGTCTCTCACTGGGTCTCAAAGCAACTATTTTTAAATCTGATTCGATATATTTATGTACATGTATATATTGCATAGCAGTGCATCATATGACCTGAGCTAGTGAAAGTCATTTCTTTAGCAATCTTTGTATTCACTGATACTCATTAAAGGAGATATTTGAAATGCTGTAAGTAAGCCAATGACATTACATTATGACTACAGCTAGCACCATTTTTCATTCAATATAATGCTATTCTGATTGGAAATCCATAGTCCACTGTTAACCCTGAAATTTCCCTGCTAATAGTGTGACAAACCAAATGAGTTTTTAGGCCATTAGAATCACTATTCTCTGGAGCCCCATGTGAAGTGTGCCAGCTTCTTACTTCAATCCGTCTGCATTGCGTCTGCAGGATGTTCTGGGATTGAAAGGCCTACAGCAGACAGGTCTGTTTGGAGCACAAACTGCTGCTGTTGCTGCCCAGTGTTTTGCCGACACATTTCACCTGAGACAAGAAAGACAGTCTGGGGGATCTCTCTGAGCTTTTCACTTTCTCTGAATCATCTAAATACAGATCACTTCAATATGTCCTGAAATTAGATGAAATAAATCATTTGTACTCTGTTTCACATATACAACTTGAGAAAACAAAGCATTCAGCTGGGAGGTGAGCTGCAGTGAAGTCCAGACTATGGTAGTGTCTAAGCTGTGTATCTTGGCAGGAAGCTGAGTACACTGGCCAGAAAGGGCCCCCCCTGCATTGTGCAAAGACGCCAGAGTAGGTGCCAGCAGCCCTGTGCAGGATCCACACAAATCAGGCAGGGGGACCAATTCAGCCTTCAGCCTTCTTGGTACTTTGATGCCTTCCCAAACACATAGCTCTTTCTCACCATTGGTAGGAGCATATTTCAAGTGTATCCACATGAAAATGTAAAATTTTGACTCATTGGAGGAGCACAAGAAGTGTTTATATCCCCCTTACTTTTGAGTACCTGTGATGCCATGAGTTACCCAAATTCAGAAGCACCCGAAGTTAGTGACAATAATTGTAGTTTGGCTAGCATCAGATTGGATGCTATTAAGCTGTGGGTATATGTACTAATTTGTATCACAGTGATGCATATATTAGTGCAGACTTGGCATTTTTACTCTTGCTATTGCTTAATTTTTACTCTAATTTGGATAATTAGAATACCTTTCCACCACTTTTGCTTTCTGCATAATAGTTTTTTTATTCTTCAAGTCACAGCTCGAGCATCACTTTCTCTGGATGGTCTTCCTTACCACCAAGCAGTATCTTCTTTGGCCCCATTTAACTACCCACTTTTATTCTAGCCTTTAACAATGCTAGTTTTCAGGTCTGTGCTCTATTAAGATTCCCTGATCATGAATGAATTCTTTGAGGACAGGGCTGCGCCTTAAGCACTTTGTTGCTCCAGAGCCAGTACAGGGTGCTGTAGTTTCATCTTCAGGAAATGCTAAATGATCTTATATTGAATGAGACAAAAAATCAGAACAAATGTTCAGAATTTGGTGCTTGTGCAAAGCCTGTGCATGTAAGGTAGTAATGGTATGAGTTCAAGTTCTGGAAAATTTCTCATAGGAGAAGCAAAATGAACCAGCCTTGAAAATTCTTTTGAACTTGACTTAAGAAAAAGAGGGACAAGTGCTTATGGGATCCAGAGGCAGCAACTGATGCTGGCTGGAACAGAGGGAGCTCTGAGAAGCCTACGGAACCTATGTGAGGAATGATTTATCCTGAAGCCATGAATAAAAGCAAATTAACCAGCAGGCTGTCCCTACTATGATGAGGACCTGGAAACTTCACAGAGGAGAAGGTAGAGTTGACAGGTAGTGAGTCCATGCATAAGAAGGTGCTGTGGAGCTTCCAGAGAAAGACTGCAGAAGAGCATCTGCCCAGCCCGCTGACAGGAAGACAAGCAGCTGGGTGGAGGCAGCCTCCTGGAAGCTGTTGGCTCGGGGAGCTCTATCCTAGGCGGAAAGCAGTGGGGAATGGAAATCAAGTGTAGTGGTGGATGCAACACACAGGCAGAAACAGCAGAATTTGACACAGATGCACAGATATAAAATTCCATAGAGGTAATATTACCTTGTTTTAAAAATAACATGAAGATATTCTTTGAAGCATAAGAATCACAAGTACGAGCGTAGCCTAGGCAAATGAGCAACTTCATGGGAACTTACCTAAAAAAAAAAAAGACTGGGGTTGGGCTCTGGCTCAGTTTCCAGGACTTCAAATGATAAAAAGCAGCTATTCTCTTACATTTGCACCAAGATTTTCTTTAACTATCATATTAAACTCGTCAAAGCTTAGCATATACATGATAAACTTTAAAAACTTTGGTTGGTATTTGTTGACAATGACTTTCTAAAGTTTCAGCTTTAAAAGAACTTAATAGATTACCTTGATGTTGACATTCTGCCCAATTTACAGAAATTCATAGTGTTATCCATTTTGAAATTACTTCCCTTTTTGTGATCCTGGGTAGCAAATCCAGAGCCTCAGACATGCAATGCACCAAAATCACCCTTTGCAGATAGATCACAAGTACACCTGTGAGGAGACTTCTCATGCAACGTAGGACGGCTGTTACTAAATAAACTGCTATCAAGAAGAACAAGCCTTTCACCAGCAAATTGTTAATATACATGAGCGTAAATGTAGGAAAACCATTCTGAAAGAAAATTCTGCCCATTCTGCAAGTATCCTTTATAGCTGATTCCTATTGAAAGAACATTGTGCGTTTTCAACAGCTCACTTTCAGATGCCTTCTCCTTTGCCGTGTGAATATTTAAAAGCCATTTTTCTCTGGAGCCACTATTTTCTACCTGCCTTTTCCTCCAACGAAGATTCTCCTTTTAAATCTGTAGCGAATAATTTTTAGACACATTTCTTATTATAGCATTACCACAACCAGCACAAACGTCTTCTTTTTCCTTTCTCCCTCCATGTGTACACATAATGGAGTTTCTTATTAAATATACATGCAATCCCTTGTTGCATATAAATGTAACCCATCAAAGAATAAGGGAGACCCTGCAACTCTGCTATTGATTGGTCATAAACACAGTGTAATATCTCAATGGTGTTCTTGGGCTTTCTTTTTTTAAAAAAGCTGAAAGAGTCATGTAACTTTATCAAACATCATGAACAGCTTTAATGTGGCTGCCTTGTCATATATTTATTAGGCTGCTTTATTACAAATTTCTGAGACCACAGAAAGTGGAAGCTGCTTTGTGACTTCGTGAGTACAATTTACACAGTCATGGGGTTAGGTCTTCATCAGGAATATTCATCATTGGAAAAAAATGCCCATCTGACGAAAGCCACACTACTGCTTCAGAGGTAAAGGGGATGGGAAGTTAAAGCTAATCAATAGTGAAATACTTTGTGGTTTAAGTGCATCTCAGAGAAAACAACAAGCAGTGCCATGGATGACATCCTTTGAATAAGCAAAGCAGAAACATGTTTCTCACATTCAAACAATTTCACTTTCACATTAGGTACAAATGACTTAAAAAGCACAAGCAAGACTGTCACGTAGAGGGAAGGAGAAAATCAGAAGCTTGTTAAGGAACAGTAAAATAAGGACTTGGAAGCATGATCCATTGTTTTGTTGAAGGTACAGGCTTCTCAGAATGCTCTTCTCTCTCCATTTTGGGAGTGCTAAATTACAGTATTAGAAAACACACTTGGATGGGTGACTTAAGCCCAGTCGGCACACACTGGTTGAAACCTGTATCTATTGACTTACAAGCTGGATGCATGTGTCAAAATGCAATCTGGTATTTTTGCAATAATAGCTAGCAGTCATGGCTGTAAATTATTTATGGAGAGTATTCAGTGCAAACAGGCTAGTGCACACATCCTCTTCAGCTTGAGTGCCCTGGTTTTAGATCACGCAGACGTTCAACTCCTTGGAGATCTGCTCTTATCCCTGCAAATCCTAAAAGGAGGCCTCAACTGCAGTTAGTTCAGTGACTCAAAGCTGCCTGGATTCTTGCTGAAGCTCTACCTCAAGGCTCACTGAGTAAACATAGTCCCTCTGCCCTCCTCTCTCATACCCGCCTGGCCCAGGCCATGTAAGGTAATATCAGACATGAAGGTGGATCGATCTCTGGAGCAGAGGCATGGCCATGCTCCTCTATCTTTGTGCAGAAACATGGAAGAATGTGCATAGCAAAGGCCACTGGTGATCTTAACGCAAGCTGACATTTCACTAATGCCATGATGCTGAGGCTGGGAAAAAGCTGGCTATCCAGCCACCCCCTCAGTTTACATTTAAAGAAACCTGGTGCCCTATTGCAATGTGGAGTATGGATTTCCCCTTCTGCCCTGGACTATTTCAACCATGGTCATTTCCGTTTCTTCTCAGTGATCACTGTAGACAGGTGGGCCTCTTTGCAGTCACATAGATGGCCATAAAGGTTACAATATCTTTTACATTTTAATAATTAAAGCCACAAGGGAAAGCAAACTCTCTGTAAATATTTCAGGAAGGCTACTGTGCCTCCCCCATCAAACAGGCAATTAATGAGATATGGACCGTAGATGTCCCAGGTCAGATAACTATACATTTCACTCTATCTCCTTTGTCCTTTAAGATGGAAAGATACTTCAGACTTTCCACTGTTTAAGATAGAGAACTATTTCTGTTGTAAGAAATCACAGCTTTTACTTGTGGCATAGGACAGGAAGTAGGTTAACCTATGTGTTCACCAATTATTAAGCAGAATAAAAGAGATGCTAGCACAACCCTACAATAAAACTTGGAAATGTAATGGGTACTTAAAAGTAGGAAGAGCAGAAAATAAAATCTTTGAGTTCTAGAATTGGCAGCCTTCAGGATTAAAAATCAACTGTCTCTCCCAAAATGATTTTGTGGTGTTAGAAATAAAAAGATGGTATCTCCAGAGGTAACAGAACATTGTGCTAAGATTCAGGTGCTTTGGATCTGCCGTGTAAAAATGTGCATGACTCTGGTCCATTTGTTTAATTTCTCTAAACACTAATTTCTTTACCTGTAAAGTGGAGGAGATGGAGCATCTCCTAAGCATCATATTGTAAGGAAAAAATGTCATGATGTAAGGAGGTGATTGTAGTAACCAGTTGTGGGGTGAAGGCCTCTAAGATATATTGATGTTTTAATGTCTGAAACCTGTGAAGGTATCCTTAATTTGAAAGAAGGGGGATTATCTTTGCAGATGTGATTAAATTAAGGATTTTAAGTTGATATCATGTTGGATTATCCATTAAATCCAATAGCAACTCTCCTTAGAGAAGACACAATCCTTGGAAAAGATATTCTGAGAATATTGGCAAATGTCCTTGGACAAGCTATATCTACACAAAAAGCTATCAAGATAAAGGCAGAAATTATACAAAGCTACAAGAAATGTCTTGGTTTGCCAAGAAATACCAATAGTCACCAGACATATGAGGCAAGGAAGGAATCTCCCCTAGAGACTTTGAGGGAGGATGGTTTGACTGACACTTGACTTTGAACTTAAAGCCTCCAGGACTATAGGAAAATAAATTACTATTAAGCTACCAAGTTTAAGCCATTCACTATTTTGATACAATTCAAATTAGTTATCAGAATGGCCCCATGATCTAGCTTCAGCTGTCCTTCCACTCTTCCTCCTGCCAGTGCCTTGAACAGTCTGCAGCATGGCCGCACCCCCCTCCTCTGCGCACACCCTGCTGCGGATCTCCTCCCTTTTGGCTCCCTGTGCCTGGTATCCTCCCTCTCAGCTCTCAGCAGGCTCCTGGGCTACAGATTCTTCCTGAAACTCCAGGAAGGCTGACCCTTCCCAGTGTGTTTAAGAATATCTATTATTTTTTTCTTGCATCCTATCATTAGAGCACATGCCATATGTTCACCCGAATATTTCTGCCACATGACTCTGAACTCTCAGAGAGAACAAAAAGTCTTATTCACTTTGATTTCTCCAGTACTTTATATAGTGTCTGAATTCTCATTCATGCTCAATATTCATTTGCTAAGTTCATTAGTTTATTAAAAATGTTTAAATATACAGTAAGTCACCTAATCCTTTAAAAGACAAATAACATGAAGGCTAGTATTATTCTTTTTGCAGAAGAGAAAATTGAGAAACACAGAGAATTAAACTGCTGGAAGTAAATTAGAAACTCTAATATCACATTTTATGTAGGCCTCTGTATAATATGCATGGCCTCATTTCTTTCTGCCCAATGTTATACCCCGCTATGTGTAAGTCCCATGAACCCAGGTATGTGTAAGTCTTATCTCTGGTAGGCTCTTGAGCAGATGGAATACAGGTTTTATCAATATTCTTGTTGTATTGTTTTCTAAACATAGTCATGACAATATTTGCTGAATAAATTCATGACCATTGCAATGACTACATTTGATTAAAATTTCTTCCATGTTTCATAAAAAATTAGCCAGTGAGGGTATACGTTGCCACCTTACTAAAAGTTATAAACATGGATTTCCCTATTGCATACCTATTTTTTGCCATGCCTCAAGAGATAGCAGACTTGTATTTTACTCTGAATGCTTCCTTGGTGCCCTGGTGATTCAGCTGGGCTTATCCTTTTCATCAGTTTTTTTCCAGAAAGTCAGAGACAGATAAAATTTCATTTTAGGGACAAAGTGAAAGCCAGTATAGGAAGTACCATGGACATTCTCATGGAGAGAATGAATTTTGACCCTATATTTTTATGCCACCATGTGTAAAAACCATTTTAATGGAAAGGTGATGTTTTTTTTTTTTTTTTTTTTTTTTGCGGTACTGGGGATCGAACTCAGGACCCTGTGCTTGCTAGGCAAGCGCTTATTCCACTGAGCTATATCCCCAGCCCAAGGTGATGTTTCCAGTTACTATCAAAACAAAAAAAACACTTTTACCCAAATTCTAATTATATTCACTAACAGGAAGTGGAGTCAAGGTCCTGGGTCCAAGCAATGGAAGGTGGATAGGACTTGTATGAAAAGTTAAGAAAGGTTGAAAAAGAGCCAGCAGTGGCTGTGATTTGGAAAGAGATGCAGGATAAGAAAGGATAGAAGGGAAATAGTAATGGAAAGATCCAGGAAAAAGAAAAAGAAGAGAAGCCAGAAACTAGAAGAAGCCTTGAGCCTATCCTATCTCTCATTAGTTCAGGAAGTGACAGCAAATATTTATCCAGTCAAATGTATGATAATTTAATAAGCATCTTTACATATTTCCTAGGCAAGTGGTAAGAATTACTTTCCCTGCAATTAATGAACTATTTGGAACAAAATAGTCGTGAGGAGTAGCAAATGGATCACATTTTAAATACTTTGAAAACAAACAGTAGGTAAATAACAACAATTCATTTGCATGGATTTATAGGTGTTCTTACTGTGTTATGGTTTGTGTCTGGTGTCCCCCACAAAGCCTCATGCAGTCGTTGGGTGGGCTTCTAGAGTTTATAATTGATTCCTGGTCCAATGTTGGGATTATGAGTCTGAGTGCTACACTCACCCTGGGGCGGGTAATTTACGTACAATGTAAGAAAGGGAAAGAGTCTGCTTGCTGCTACTCCTCCCTTTTTGCTTGTGTTGGTTTTATTCTTTTTTGCTGCCATGAACTTTTGCCCTTTTGCCATGTGCCACTCTATCTTGGAGCCAGCTGAGTATGGATTGAAATCTCCACAAAGTATGAGCTAAACAAACCTTTCCTTCCTTAATGTTGTGCATCAGGTATTTTGTCTCAGCAGGAAGAGAAAAGTAGCTACGACACTGTGAAAAGGTTTATCATTCAACTGCAGTGACTGTCCCAAGTCCTCTGTCAGATACACAATATTCTGTTGGTGCACACACGTAGAGGCACATGCAAGAAAGTCAAATTGTTGCTTACTAATTAACATTTCCCATTGTGAACCAAATACCCAAGCTTAGAAATGATATTTACCTGTCTAAGTACACCATCCCTTTAGAAAGGGCTGCATCTTAAAGGCAGTTGTTGAAATTTGTTGAAAAATTTTAAAATATTTTTTCATAGTTTTACTAGGCCCATAAGTTTCAAGGCCAAGTTATTATCTTTCTCACAGGAAAAAAATCAAGTCCCATACCAGGAGTTGGCATGTAGTAAGAACTAAGCAGTTAGGTTAGAGACAGGGCTCTTGGTGGGAGGTGGAGAAACTGTGAAGACAAGAGGTGGGTTTGAGATCTTGAAGATGCTGGGTCTTCCCTTACACTTCCCCCACTTGCCTTCTTACCATCAATAGCAGCAGTTTTCTGCAGCAGAATGTCTTTCTGATTTTGCCTGCTGACTGTACAACCTGCACTCAAACAGCTTTTTTTCTCAATTTACATGCCACTCAAGGAAAGCACAAAATGAAGAATGAGAACACTCAAAAGATTTTTGTTACTTTAATTGTTCTTCAAATTGATAAATAAAAATCGTGTATATTTACTGTGCATATAATGTTTTGAAATATGTATTCACTGTGGAATAGCACAGTTGAGCTAATTAATATGTACATAATCTCATACTTAATATTTTTGTAGTGAGAAGACTTAAAATCTGCTTTTATATAAATTTAAGAATACAATACATCATGTAAGTTATGAATACCGAGCAGTGAAATAGTGGGGTTTTTCTTCCTATCTAACCGAAATTTTGTGTTCTTTGGTCAACATTTCCTCAGTTCTCCCACCTATGCAGCCTCTGGTAACAAGCATTCTCCTCTCTTATGAGAGTCACTCACTGAGATTCCACATCTGAGTGGGGTCATATGGCATATTCCTTCTGTATCCAGGTTACTTAGCTGAACATGGTGACCTCTAAGTTTATTCATGTTGTTGCAAATGGAAAGATTTCCTTTCCTTGTTTTAGGCTAAAATAGTATTCAATTGCATGTCTACCACAGTTTTCTTGATCCATTTATCCTTCTATAGGTACTTAGATTGATTCTATGTCTTGAATAGTAAGAATAATACTGAAACAAGCATAGGAGTGGATTAAATATCTCAAATTTTTTCTGTAGATATTTATCCAGCACTGGGATTGTTGGATCATATGGCAGTTCTATTTTTAATTTCTCGAGGAACATCCATACCTTTGTTCACAATAGATATACCAGTTTACTTGCCGACTAACAATGTGCAAGGATTCCCCCCCGACATCATCACCAACACTATCTTTTGCCTTCTTGATCATACTCATTTGAACAAGTGTGAAGTGATAGTTCATTGTGGTTTTAATTTGAAATTCTCTGATCACTAGTGATTTGGGCCATTTTCCATATTCTCACTGATCATATATTCATTTCATATACTCACTGATCATTTATATTTCTTCTTTTGAAAAGTGTATATTCTGGTTTTTGTGCATTTTTAAATGATTTTTTTTCTGGTTATTGATTTAATATCTTTATACATTTTGGATATTAACCTCCTACCAAATATATGATTTGCAAATATATTCTTCCATTCCTCTCTCTGTTAATTACTTTCTTGGTTTTTTTTTTTTTTTTGGCGGTACTGGGGATCGAACTCAGGACCCTGTGCTTGCTAGGCAAGCGCTTATTCCACCGAGCTATATCCCCAGCCCGTTAATTACTTTCTTGGCTAGGTAGATGTTTCTTAGCTTTATATAATCCTAATATCAATGTTTGCTTTTTTGACTGTGTTTTTGGTTGTTGTTGTTGTGTTTTTTTTTTTTTTTTGGCGGTACTGGGGATCGAACTCAGGACCCTGCGCTTGCTAGGCAGGCACTTATTCCACTGAGCTATATCCTCAGCCCTTTGACTGTGCTTTTGGGATCATATTCAAAATATCTTTGTCCAGATATGTTTCAAAGAAAATTCCCTGTCTGTTTCCTGTCTAGTAGGTTCACAGTTTCAAGCCATACATGTAAGTCTGTAATGAATTTTGAGTTGATTCTTGCATAGTGTGTAAGCAAAGGATCCAATTTTATTCTTTTATCTCCAAGTGAATGTCCAGTTTTCTTAACACCATTGGTTGAAGAGACTTTCCTTTCTCAATTATGTGTTCTTGGCAATGCTGACAGTAATCAATTAATTGTAAATAGATGAGTTTATTTCTGAGTTCTCTGTTCTGCTTCACTGAGTTTTGTTTTTGTTTTAATGTAAGTACCATGCTGTCTTTATTATTATAATTTTGTAGTAAACTTTGAAGTCAGGCAATTTTTGCCACTTTAACAAAAAGACAGGACAGTATAAACTTAGTATCTTATCTAGTTTTAATTTATAAAATCTTCCAGAGAAATACAAAGATCTACTCAGGAGCTAATGGAAAACTTTGGGGAACTATTGAAAAATAAAATACTATAATTGTGCATTAAAAAACCCACCAAGGCTTAAGGTACTTTGGATATTTCCCTATAGGCACTGGGTAACCTGAGGTTATGGAATGAGGCATTCAGAAACAAAGAGGGGTCCTGACGGTAACACAAGGGCTGAGATCACAGTGGTGACTTACACTTCTGCATCCACAAATAACGGAAGGAAAGAAAGCACATTTCTCCCTTCTTCCTGCTTCTGACTGTTCACTCCTTTAATCCCTGCTGTGCATTTTCATAAAGCCTGTGAAGATAGCACAATATTCTGGAAGCAGGGGAAGGAGGAGGTTAGGGTACAGCCGGGAGGTCATCACTGCATCTTCCGTTGCTGATAAACACAGGCAATGGGGCAGCCTACAATTTAAGCGAAACCTCCACTGAGATGAAGTTGCAGATGTAGGTCAATTAATCAAGTATTATTGTCCTCAGACATTTAGAAAGGATGCTCCCGTCCTTTTTAGCTGCAGACTTTCAGAGAATATTCATGCTTTAAATTTTAGACTCATTACAGAGAGCATAGCTTGAACTAACAGAAAAGCAGCACATTGGGGTCATAAGACCTGAGGGGTTTTCTTGCCTCTGTCACCTTCTCATCAATGACCGTGGGCAAAATGCTTAGCCTGAGCTCAAGTATCTTCTCTCTAAAGGGGAAGGAGTGCTAGCTCACTCACAGATCTTGGAAGCAGAGCCAAAGCAATGTATATGAAGTGCCTCAGCCCTGGAAATACAGGGAAAACAATTGTAAGCATTACCTCCACAAATAGACCCCTTTAGTTCCTACGACTGTATAAGAATATAGTCTTATGCTTGTTAACCTAATACCAAGCAATTTGAAAACCTGAAAACCAGGAATCTCAGATCTAGGACTACATATGCTTTTTCAAACATAATGAAATGCCATAAACATAAATACTTAAGGGATTACACATGTTTCTAATATAAGATGATCATGGAGCATGAGTTGATACTACAGTTTCTCCCATAAAGATTACCTTTAAATGAGAAACAACAATTTTCTGAGAATTAGATATATCTAAAATATTATGTCCTTGGGCTATCTAATCATGGGCTGTCAATTCTCTCAGCACATGGAGAATTACAGAGGGAAGTCAAAGCAGTTTCTCATTCATCTAACTAAACGTTCTGCTAGTAGCACAGGGAAAGTGGGAGTGCCAGTATCTTCATGTGCAAGCAAATAGAGATTTTGGCAACTTGAAATATTTTCCATAAAATTTACGTTTGACTTAAAGAAAAAATAACATTAAGAATGATACTCATCTTCTGAAATGGGGTTGTCAGATAGAATACAGGACACTTACAGGACACCAGTTAAATTAGAATTTCAGATAAGCAGCAAATAATTGCAATAATACATAATATTTGGTACATCCTTGTACTAAAATATCATTCATTGAGTTTTTGGAATCCTAAGCTGGTGTCATGTGTATTTATTTGCTAAATCTGGTAGCAGTGCCTGAAGAGGTGAGCCGCTGCATTAATCTGTATCACAGCGAACGCACCATTCCCAGTTAACCTCACAAGGGAGGTGTGAGGCAGTGAGCTCTGCCTCTCTTAATTTCTGTGCAACTTGGTATTATTTCTCCTATCCTCACTGACAGGGAAGGCAGAGGTCACATACCCAGTCACCAGACAAACTGTCCATGCAATACTGGAATATGCTGAACCACATGCCTGCCTGAAATTGCTTAGAATTCTTCAAACTACCCTTATTTCTATTAAAGAGCTCCAGAAACAAAAGTGCAAGTGCTTTAGAGCAACTAAAACACAACTTTTCTTTTCATGAGAGAATGGACCAAAGCACTGGGAAATTCCAACTTCTAATCCTACCTGCTTGAATAAAGGTGGTCATGATTACTGCTTATACTGTCTTGCTCTGACATTCCTTTGATTATTTTTAAAAGAAATTCCATCTCTACAAAGTTATCAGAATCTAATTATTTCCACATAAATGAGTGTTCTCAAGCCTCTGTCTCAGACAGGTCATGAGGTGGTGGTCTCAGATCAGCTTCTTGTTTGCATTAGTAAGAAGAAAGAGGGAAATGGGATGATTCTGCATAATTAGCAGCCTTAATTAAAAACTAGATCAAGATATCAGTTGTAGTAGTGGCTTGATAAACTCCTTAGGGGTAGCTCAGATTCTTCTGCCTTCTGATTAGGTTGTATAAATCTGGAAATATACACTTCCATTATCTCCATTAAGACATGATGCATTCAGACCTCTTAATCAATTCAAGTCTGAGAATCATTTTTATCAAGTCTAGTGGGGAGGAGGAGAATGTAAATATCTGGGAAACAATATCCTTTTTATAGTTTCCTATAAGAAGCTAGTATTCAAGTTACTGTTTGAGTTTAAAGGGGATCTGCAGTTTACACACACACACACAATCACACACACACAATGTAATGTTCTTACACAGAATAATATGCAATTCTTGCAGGCATTACATCTAAGAATTTTCGTGTGAGATGGGTTATAAGTTGATTTTTTAATATTTAAAGCAAATAAAAGTAATTGATTTAGCGTTTATTTAACTGCCCCTTGAAGTGACTGCAATGAGAGAAGCTCCGTATGATGGAACAAAAATAAAACTCAGATTATTTCTTCTTGACTGTTCTTTTAGCTAAAACAGAAAGCTAAAATTGTCTAATTTTTAGACAATTGTAATTGTACAACCTGAAAGGTGGGGAGATTAAAGGAATATGTTTTCTTTTTATAGATTTAGAGTTCTGTATGTATATTTTCTGGCATAACATCCATAAAAATAAGTGGGGACATCCTAATTTTGTGTACATATTTATTTTCATAGTTTGGAAAGGGCAACTGATAAATTGAAGAATAAACAAGTACCTCCATCATATGAGTTATTTAGAAGCAATAACTTCCAGAATTGTTTGAGATGGTTATAATAAAATTAAAGGATTAAAAACTATATGAAGACCCTAAACAAAAATTAAAAGAAGCAGTTTTCAGGCAGTCTGTGTAGTCAAGCATATGGATAAGTTATTTCTAAATTTCTACTTATTATTCTAGTACACAGCTTTATTTAGATATGATTTAACTACTACATGATAAATACCTTTCGTTGTTGGTGTATTTTTTCCAAAGAACAAGTATTTGAAGCTAAAATCACCCAGTTAGGTGTCTCTTTTCAGCTGTATTCTACTCACTGACTTCATTTTTCTGATTCTCTGTCACACAAAAGAAATGTCAATTTTCTTAGGTCAAGTTATTAGCCCACATCATCCAATAACATTAGCTTTCCCAGTATTTGCATTTCTAATAATTGAAAGAGTCATCTTCATAGCGCTCCAGGAAAGGGCTCCCAAAGTGGCAGAGATTAAACTGAAACAGGTAACAGATAGCTTGACAGAATCAGTGAGAGGCGTTCCTGAAAGAGAGACACTTGTAAATAGAGGGTCATAGTTACTGGAAACAGCTAAAGTAGAGTGTCAGACTGCAGAAACACAGAAAGTAATGCTCCAAGAGAAGGCAAAGGCCAGATCAAAAGTTTATTATTTATTCATGGGGGGAAAACCTGGAATTTTCCCGTGGAGAAGAGTGACATCATTAAATTTTTATTTTAGAAAGATCACTTTGACAAAAATGTAGAAAATGGACTGTGACATGAGGCTGAGAATTCAGTTAATAGACCATGGCAATAATCCAGACGAGAAATGATAGGGCCTTGGTTCAGACTGTGGTAGAAATTGAAGAGGAGCAGATACTTCCTACCTCATTTTATGAGCCTGGCATGACACTGAACTCAAGGCCAGAGAAGGACAACACAAGAAAATAAAATTGCAGGGACATATCCTTTTTGAAAATAGATATAAAATCCTCATTATAATATTAGCAAACAAAATTAAATATCACACTGAAAGATCATTCACATACTCACATTAACTCAAAAGGCAAAGGTAGGTCAGCATATACAAATCTACAAATGTGATACACCATACTGAAAGAATGCAGGGCAAACACCATGAGATCATCCTAGTAGGCAAAGAAACACACTTGACCAAACCAACATCCTTTCATGATAAAAGCTCTCAACAAATTTAGATATAGAAGGAATGTATCACAACACAAAGGCCATACCTGACAAACCCACCAGGTAATCACACTCAACTATGAAACACTAGAAGCTTTATTTTAAGATCTAAAACAAGAAAGGATAGGTACTGTCATCAGTTCTGTTGGATGTAGGATTGTACATTCTAAACAAAACAAGTAAGCAAGAAAAAGAAATAAAAGCATGAAAACCAGAAAGAAAGAAGTAAAATTGTGTATGTGTATGGATGACATGACATTATAATATGGAAATCCCCAAATAATCAGGCAAAAAACTGTTAGGGCTAATAAATGAATTTAGTAAAGTTAGAGGATACAAAGCCAACAAAAAAAACCCAGTGGCATTTCTATACAATGGTAATGACCTTCCCCTTTTCCAATCAAGAAAACAGTCCTGTTTACAATAGCATCACTGATAAAAAAAAAGTTGAAGAATGTCATTAAAATACCCCAACTACCCAAAGTGGTTTACAGTTCCAATGTAATGTTTAGTAGGAATTCCAATGGCATTTTTCACAGCAATAGAAAACAATCCTAAAATTCATAAGATAAAACAAAATAAGTAGTCAAAACAATCTTGAGTACAAAGAACAAAGCTAGCCTCGCCACACTCCCTGATTTCAAAATCCATTACAATGCCATGATAGTAAAACAGCATGATACTGGCAATAAAACAGAGATGTAGGCCAATGAAACAGAAAAGATAGACCATAGAAAGTTTATACATTTACATTACATCAATCTTCTCAAAAGGAATCAAGAACACGTAGTAGAGAAAGGAAAATCTCTTCAATTAACTGTGTTGGGAAAACTGATTATTCATATGCAGAAAAATGAATTTGGATCTTGTGTCATGTCATATACAAAATTAGTTCAAAATTAATTAAAATGGTACATGAAAACCTGATGCTAAAAAATTACTAGATGAAAATGTAAAAACCTTCATGATACTGGTTTCTGTCATAAATTTTTGGGTAGACTCCAAAGTGACAAGAGAGAAAAGCAAAGACAGACAAATAAGATTGCATCAAAGTATAGAGCTTCTCTCTTAGTTACTTTCCTTGTTGCTGAGACACAATACCTGACAACCATAATTTAAAAGAGGAAAATTTATTTTGGATTACAGTTGGTAGAGGGTTCAGTCCATAGTCAGCAGGCTCCGAGGTGGTACTGAAAGACACAAGGGAGTGGCGGGTGAAAACTGCTCATGAGATGATGGAGAGGAAGCAAGGAGATGAGCAAGGAGCTGGGAAGGGAAATGAAACCTTCCAGACCACACCCCGAATGACCAGCCTTCCAGACCTTGCCCCTAATGATCTACTGGTAGATCCCCTTCTTCACAGCAAGTCATCTGCAAGCTCCCATCATCCAATCACTTCCCAAAAGCCTGCTTGAGAGTGCCTGAAGCTGTTGGAGGATATCTGGACATAAACCATAGCAGCCTCTGACAGCAAAGGAAACAATCGACAAGGAATGAGACAACTTCTGGTATAAGAAAAGATATTTTCAAACTATTCTTGTGACGTGAAGCTAATTTTATTTTATTTTTTGAGGATAATTTTTAAAATATATAAAGAACTCAAGCAATTCAACAGCTAGAAAATAAATAACCCGATTGAAAATGGGAAAGGATAGATATTTCTCAAAAGAAGTTATACAAATGACCAACAGGTATATGAAAAAAAAATGCTCACCATCATTTACTACCAGCAAATGCAAATCAATACCACAATGAGATAGCATCTCACTCCAATTAGAATCACTGCCATAAAAAAGACAGAAGTTAACAAGTGTGGGTGAAGATGTGGAAAAAAGGGAACCCTTGCACAGGGTTGAAGGTACTATAAATGAATACATCATTAAGGAATGTGGTACTGAAGTTCTTCAAAACTTTTAAAATAGAAGTATAATGTGATCCAGCAATCCCAGAACTGGGTATATATCCACAGGAAATGAAATTGATATGTTGAAGAGACCCTGGGATTCCCATACTCATGGTTGCTTTATTCATAAAAGCCAAGAGATGGAATCAACCTCTTTATCAACAAATGAATGGATAAAGAAAATTTGGTCTACATATGCAATGGAACATTACTCAGCCTTACAAAAGAAGGAAATTATTCCATATCCAACAAAATGTATGAACCAGAGGAACATTACCAGGCACAGAAAGACAAATACTGCATGATTTCACCTGTATGTGGAATCTGAAAAAGTGAAAGTCCTAGAAGCAGTGGGTAGAATGTTGACTGCTGGGAGACTGGCAGTATAGAGGAAGGGAGGTGGCTCAAGTGGCACAAAGTTTTAGGTAGTCAGGTTCCTGAAATGTTCCTGCAGCAGGGTTGCTAGAGTGAGTAGTAATGTAATGTGCAATTCAGGAAATGTACACTTGAAAATTTCTAATAGATCTTAAATACTCATCATTCACAGAAGACAACTACATAAAGTGATGGCTGTGTTAATTTGCTGGATTGCAGCAGTCATTTCATTATATGTAATGGACTATACATATCATGTAGTACACCATCAATATATAAAATTTTTGTCTTTTCTACTTCAGTAAGGTTAGAAAAAAACAATAAGACTTCAGTACATTTGAAGGTAGCGATATAGACTCAACAAGCCAGAGTGCAGGCCAAGTATTTGGGTCTCTTAGAAGCTGTAGAAGTGGTTTGGGTGTGTGGGCTTGGGACAGAGACAGAAGAGGGAAACTGGAGAATGATTCTTGGCTTCTGGCCCACTAATGCTTGTAATTAGTCTCACAGATTAATCTATGAGAGAATGATGAATTCACATTTGAGACTAAATTTCCCTGAGAACTTACTTTGTGCTAGCTACTTTGCTAAGCATTTAAGCCATGGGGCAACTTCAAAAGACACAAAAATAACTAATGTCATCCTCATTTTATATACATGGAATCTGCAACTCAGACAATGAGGTTATTTGCCCAAGGTCACAGAGTTGGCGTATGGCTGAGAAGGACCTCAGAGGACCTCTCATGCCGTCTGACCACACACTCTTGTCCTGATATTCAAGCTATACAGATCTGGGGAAGCAGAGGGCCAAGTCAGAGAGGCCCCAGTGGTACTCAGAGTTCTAGTTGTGGATGAGGCTATCAAAGTAGACTAGTGGGAAGAAGAAAACCAAGAAGGAACCTCAAGGAACACATTTAACATACTAGCTGCACATTAATGCTCCTCACTTGCCCCAGAGACGCAGTGTGTGTAGCTCATGCAGATTTTGTAAATTGGTGCACATTGCTAGTACAGAATAATGAGGTTGATGATGGTACTCTGGAACCAGCACGGAGCATAGTTTGATTATATTTGCCCTTCTTATACCCCTCTGCTCAATCCCCTCCTGCATCACCACGAGATCACCTCATTGTTTCCTGGCCTTTTCCAGTTATTTATTTATTTATGGATGTGTTATGTAAGAGAAAGCACATGATTTTTAGCTCTCTGAAACTGGCTTTATTTCATTCAGCATGATATGAATGTCTTGTGGAAGGGCTGAGGCACACTCCACACTCCCTCCTAGTTCCCTTCATCTAGCTAATTACCCACAGCTCCTTCTTCACATAGGTGCATTTTCTGCCGGCCCCACAGAGACACCTGAACTGCATGCTGGAAAGCACATGGAGAAAGAGAAACCCATGTTCAAAAGGAAGAAAAGCTAATAAAGGTAAGTTTGAAAAAAGAAATAGTAGGAGAATATGCTTGATGGGAGAAGGAGAGAGCTTCCAGTAAGGGAGACGATCAAGCATATTCCAGACGGTCAAGTGAAACCAAGACATGGTAGTGTCCAGTGGATGTGACAGTGTTGTGGTCATGAACATAATCACAAGTGACACGGGGAGGCAACAGCAAAGGCAAGTTATAGTGGTGTTGAGTGAAAGGGCCTTGAGGGACAGGGATAGATGGTTTAGTGGCCCCTTTAAGGAAGTCTGGCTCTGAAGGGAAGGAAAGAGGCAGGCAAATAAAGGGGGATGTGTGGGTGGATGGAGCTTGTAGTGGGCTGACAACTGGCAGTCAACTTATAACCCCAGATGAACTGAGTAAGCGCGGTGCTGGGTGTGGGAGGCCCACCTGAGGACTGTTGCCAGTAGCATAAGATGCAGAACTGAAGAAGGAGAAGGAGGCTTTTGGGAACTAAAGAGGCTGTTGGGAGCAGAGAGGGGCTGTTGGAGCTGGTGGAAGCTATAAGGAGCTGTTGGTTCTGTTGGAGGAGCTCATCATGTAGGTTTTCCTGATGAACTTGCCTGTTTTCATCCTCTGAGGAGCTTGGGACCTTCTTGACACTGAGAATGGCTTTTGTTCACTTTGCAGAAGCGGTGCTCATTCTGAGCATTACTTCCTGGCTGTGGAGGGGAAGATGGTGCACTGCTGGTCTCCTGAAGAAGCTTGCTGCATTGGCTTCCCTGATGGGATCTCAGCCCATCAAATTCTTGGTCTATAGTGTGTGGACAGATTTCCTGCACTCTTTTGTATATTGTTCTTCGGGTGACTACTATAAATAATCTTATAAAATATGTGCCCTGTATTATATTGTTCTCCTTGCAAAAATATCCCCCAAACCAACACAGAGCTTTTGCTTTCAGAAGGGGAAATATATGAGGATGAGGAAAAGTAATGACAGGAATGATCCACCGGGCCTCTGGGAGAGAGGAGAAGGTGGGTTCACAGTGGTTTCAGAAGTGACCCTGGCCCCAGGAATTGCCTTAACACTGGTGCACAGAAGCAGAATAACAGCCTGATCTCTGGTCTCATGGAGATTCTATTTGTTGGGTGAAGACACACCGTAAACAAGGAGAGCAGGCGTGGTCAGCAAGATGATTTCAGAGAGTGATGGGATGAGGACAGAAGGCCTCTTTTTGCATTTTTTGTTGTTGTGGAAGGATTTTATCACTGGTGTTCAGAGAACTTCTCCCTGAGGGCTGACGTCCTAGCCGAGGCTTAAGTGGAAACAGCCAGCTGTCCATAAACGTGCTGGAGTGGTGTCCTGGGTAGAATGAATGCCAAGTGCATGCTGAGCTTGGTGGGTGGACATGAGTTTGGTGTCGCTGGGAAATAGGAAGAAGCCACAGTGACTCAAGAACCTTATTGTGGGGGAAAATGAGGTTAGAGAAGTGGTCAGGGGGTCAGGTTACTGTACCTTACAGTCCACAGTAAGGAGCTTGTATTTTATTGATGGTGCAGTGCTAAGGTGTGGAAAGGCTTTCAGGAGGGAGCGAGGTCAGCTAGAAAGTGAGAGGGATATGTCTCAGTGCGAAGTGCAGAATGAATCAAAAGAGGGTAGCATTAGCTCTTCTGCTGAGACAGGGAAGGAGAAAAGAGTGGAAGTGGACATACCTGTAGATAGCACAGGAGGAAGGTGAAAGAGCAAACACTACTTCAAGTCTTCAGTTTTTTCAGTGAAGCTAAACTCTCAGCTAAATGTGGATGCAAAGACTATGGAGTACAGGATTGCATAAGTCAGCTTGAGCTACCATAAAATAACTCCTATTGGATTAGAGCTTCACCTTATGACCTCATTTAATCTTTAAAACTTCTTCATAGACTGGGTACCCAATACAGTCATACTGAGTGTTTGCACTCAACATATGAATTTGGAAACTTTGGGGTATTTGTTGAAGAAAGGAGGAAAGGAACTGATTAAGAATGGATTCAGGATGGAACATTAAATACTCCATGTTTTTTCTTGTAACAAAAACATACAATTAATTATTTAGTAAAATGAATGAAGGATGACTAGACACTAGGAGGGAGATCTACAAAGGTACCAGGGAAAAGAGGGTGAAAAGAGAAGGAGGGTAATTGTATTAGAAATGACCAAATACGTTAAATGTACTATATGTACCAATTTCCAAAATACCCTCATCATTCTGTATTACTAACATGCACTAATTTTTTAAAAAAGAATTTAAAAATATCTTCTCTTTCTTTTTTATCTGCAGTAAGTATAAATTATTTCTCTCTCCATGATTCTAAACTTTATGTAACAGGAAAAAATTTGGGTGAAGACATCATTTTCCTTAATATGCAATCTTCTATTGACTTAGAAGTTAGGTGCATTCTTGTTGGTGATGAGATCTTTATTTGGAAGCAGACAAGGCAGGTTGGCAGGAGAGCCTGGAGCGGAATCAGAGCCGAGGCAGTCTGCACAAAATGAAGACAAAGATAATACAGAGAAGTGAGGAGAGCATTTGAGAGCCAGAAAGACAGAAGGAGGCATGGGCATGGCACAAGAGAAACGAAGAAAGAGAAGACCCCGCGACCGGCAGCCAAAGAGAAGTTTGGAGGAGAACATAAAAGCCTTGGGATTCATATCAGTTTCTTTCTCATGCAAACATGTGCTTCATTCTTCTTAAGAAGTCTTCAGCCAAAGCTGTAGTGCTCATTACTACTATGCGGAATGGTTTTGCTCTTATTTTGAGGGATGACAGCAGTGAGCCCCATTTTGAAACCAACACATAGGAGACACTAGAGAAACCCAGCAGGAGGGTTTTGTTGGAGACCTGCAAAAGCCCAGCACTGCAAACACCACACATAAAAACTAACCAGGGTGCAAAAGGCTCAGGTCAGTTCCACAAAACATTTAGTTTTGACTAAGGATCCTGTTGAATAGTCTTCCTTGCAGATAACAGATGTTAAGTCACTTCTAAGCACTTTTACAACTTGTATGACAGCCCTACAAATCTGACACCTCTACTTTTCACCGAAGCTTTGGTTTTTAGCATTGCTTTGTCTGGTCCTTAGTAACATTTTTTCTGACTATTCCTTACTGAGCAATGACGTGATACATTAGAACAACTGTAAACTCAACTAGATTCTTTTTGTCTCTATCAGGGTTAAATTAGTTCATACAGATTTCTCACTTAATTTCGATTCTCTGGCACCAATAAATGCCTCCCTGACCATTTATATCTTATCATGAGATTTTTCCCCTGGATCTTTGATGTAAGAGGGCTGCCTGCCCTCTACTTCCTTTCTTTCTTGGGTCTCCATTTGGCATCATGCCTAGAGTGATCCATTAATCAGTGCTGGTGGGATTGATGAGCATGTGAATAAATGACAATTAATGACCATGTTGAATCACCCAAGTGTTTCTATGTTCAGTTGCATTGTTGAGGCAGCAAGGTTATCTATGCGTTATAGAAATATTTACTGATAGAGGAACTCACTGATCAATGTGAGGAAATGGTTGCTTTACATTTTTAAGGTTCCTCCAAAGTGCCAGTGCAGCTCAGGGCTTTGTGAGTTTCCAGTGCAAGTGATTCCAGGAATGGCATGTGGAGAGCGAAATGGAGGGCAAAGCATACGCAGGAAATGTGGAAGTCACCAAGGAAAATGACTGAAGGGGAAATCAATAAGAGGTGAAAGGTCAACAAGCCTCCTGCTGTTAGTCTGTCAAAATGTGTTTAATGGGTTCATTGGATATTTTTCACATTTAAGAAATTGACAAGAGAAAGGCTTAGGCTGTAATAACTTTTTATCTCAACTTATAAAATAGCTTCATTTTTTTCTTTTGAGGCTGTTACCTCTGATGTCAGTATTGTGTTCATATGCAGGGTTTGAGGCTTCAGCAGAACCATAAAGGTAAGCTTTAAAAACAAATCAAAATAGCTAATTTCTAAGTAGTAAATTCTATAATCATAGTCACATTAATTTATAAAAGTATAATTTTAAATGTACTATTAAAATTAAGTAAAGATACAATATGGGACTCATTATGCCCATGGGTCTAGTTTCTAGGTCTGAATTTGTCATACTTATTAAAAGTGGACCTCATTTATTCTTTGCTATCACCTGTACTATCAGATGGATTTGTAATTATCTATTCTCCAAGCAAGAATATGTTCAAGGGTATGAATAAGAGACAGAAAAATATTCAGCTAATTTCTAGCCATAGATTTTTTGCTAAGGGACTTCAAAACTAAAAAGTATCTCCCCATAAAACCACATTTGAACTCTCTTTTTAAACTTACTGTAGTCTCACTTGATGAATATTCTTCCTTGTTTAATGCTTCTCATTTTCAAGACAATTCTGCTGTCATCTTATTAGAGGTTCAGATTTTTGTATTGTTGAACAGCCTTAATCAAAGTACCTTTAGGTATATTAGAAATATTAATTCATTCTGTGGTTCCTGAGCTATACAGGGAGATTAAGCATTAAACTTTAATATCTGGAAAATTCAGTGTGGTGTACTTATATATGATAACCATTATCTCCCTTTTAAAATGAGACTATGGAATTATGTTCAATATCTAAATCTCTTTCAGTTTTCTATTTTGAGCACTGACACCAATTTGGCACAGTCCCACCAGAATCTTGGATTTCAGTGACATCTCTTCATTAATTTTGGTGAGCAGTGCTATGGAAATGATGTTTGGCTTGGGGATGTTTCTTCAAATTATCAAGACCCTGCAGGATCTAGCACCTTCGTTTCCTGTGGGTAGTATTAATGAGGTGCAAATAAGTTTTCTGTACATGAAAGAATTTTAAAAACTGAACGTATTTTACACATTTTTCTAAGACATGTTGGGATCAGAAATTTTAAATAATTAGTATGAGAAGGCACTACAAGAGTCTAAATGGGTATTTTTTAATACTTTTCACTTTCAGAATGTTAATGATCATCATTTATTAAATATTTACTATATTCAAGGCATTGTGCTAGATCCGGGTGAGATCAAATGGAAAGAACATGGGCACTCCCCTTCAGGGACAGCTGGCCGCAGTGAAGAATTAGTGTAAAAAGAAATGACGAGAGGCGCTGTGTATCACTTTTCTTCTGCTGTGTAACAAATTGCCACAAACTTAACCATTTGGAACAACATACATCTACTGTAACACAGTTTCTGTGCATTATGTGTTTGGACACAGCCAAATGGGGTCCTCTGCTCCGATTCTTACAAGGCTGCAGTCAAAGTGTTTTCCAGGGCCAGTGTCAGTCTCAGGTGAAGCTCAGGATCCTCTTTCAATCGCACGTAGTTGGTGAAACCCACGGAAGATAAGCTCCCTTCAATCAACTCAAAGTCATCTGACCAGGGTCTTTAATTACATATGAAAAATCCTTTTACTTTATATATATATAATGTGTGTGTGTATGAAAGAATATATATGTATATATGTAACTGGGAAGCAATATCTTGTCATATTCATAGCTCCCACTTGTGTTTAAGGGGAGGGTATCATTAAAGGATATCACACCAAAGATGCAAATGAGGTGAGATTTAGATGTCATAGTGACTTGACTCTTGTAAAGGAAAGACTTAGGAAATATGCTTCCAAAGTGGGAAACACTATAGATTATAGGTACTGGATCCTAATATTCTTTTAAGCATTTAGTTGTCTTATTTTAGAGTCCCCTTCAGACAAAAATTATTTGTCAATAGCTGATTTGAGAAAGAGAGACAGAATCGAAAAGATGAAGAAGAAAAGGAAGAAAAGTTAACACAAAAATGTGTTTTGAACTGGTTAATACTTGCAGCTTAGGAACATTCTGCGAGACTTTCTCAAGTGGAAATCAGAAGTTTTCTGTGAAATGAGCCTTATGCTAATGAAAACCATGAACAATGATAATTTAATTTCTAACACTGACTTTAGTAACAAAAATTACCATAGACATGGGGACCAGTAAGACGAGGTTACATGTTTAATCATTATATATCAGTTTTGTTTTATACAAGAGCCATGGTCTAAATTATTTTTTAAAATTTTGTGGAAAAAAGTAAAACAAAATTTCATAACAAAATACTAGGAGACTAACAATAGTCAATACATTGCATATTGTTAATTTTAAAGTAGCTATGCAGAATACAAGACATGGTCACAAAGAATTCTCCAATTGATATTAGCATGAACTTGCTTTGCAATGAACATTAGTAGCATAACTAACTTGAATTATTTTCTTTTCTTCATTTCTACAACCTAGTTCCTTTTCCCTTTTGAACAATTTCTTCCCTTTTCACAATATCTATTGTATATGTTAGACCTTATTTACTCTTTCAGTTTCTCACTTGAGGAAGACAATATGGTATTTACACATGTGAGTCTAACTTATTTCACTTATGAGTGTGGTCTGTAGTTGCACCCATTTTACCTGTAAAAGTCTCCAGTTTATCCTTCTTTATTTCTGACTAGTACTTCATTGTATAAAAATATCACATCGTTTTTATCTGTTCCTCAGTTGATGGGCACTTGGTTTGTTTCCAAGATTTAGCTATTACAAACTGTGCTGCTATAAACATAGGTGCACATATACCACTATGGTATGATGTTTTAAATTCTTCTGCGAAGATAACCAGAAGGAGAATAGATGGGTCAAATGGGACCTCTAATCTTAGCTTTCTGAGGAAATCGCCATACTGCTTTCCATTGTGATTGCACCAGTCTGCACTCCCATCAGCAATGGAGAAGCGCTCCTTTTCTGCCACAGCCCCTCTGGCATTTATTATTGATTGATTTCTTGATGGTGCCATTTTTTCTGGAGAAGGAATCTCAGTGTTGTTTTAATTTTCATTTCTTCAATTCATGATATAAATTCTAAGTCTAGTCAACCAGTCCAGTTGCACTTGGGAAAGAGAATGTATACAGAGATTAGTGCAATCTCATACAATTAAAAAGGCAATATAAAAGCATTCTACTTATTGAACAACCGATAAAAAGAACTGCACAAGTTCTTTGCACTGTGGTCAGCAGAGCAACTAAAACTTGGAAACAACCCAAGTGCCCATCAAGTGAGGAATGAATAAAAAAGCTGTGGTATTTTTATACAATGGAGTATTACTCAGCTATAAAGAGAGATAAACTTGAGGCTTTTATAGGCAAATGGGTGCAACTAGAGACCATACTCATAAGTGAAATAAATCAGAATTGCATATGTAAACATTGTATTGTCTCCCTAAAGTAAGAAATTGGAAGAGTAAACAAAATCCAAAAAGTAGAATAGATATTTGTAAAAGGGAAAGAAATTGCTTAGAAGGAAAGAACAATGGTGATGAGGGAAAGCAGAAAGGAGAGAAAGAAAGAAAGAAAGAAAGAAAGAAAGAAAGAAAGAAAGAAAGAAAGAAAGAAAGAAGAGAACAAAGGAAGAAAGGAAAGAAGGAAGGAAGGAAGGAAATAAATATATGCATAGGGTACCTAAGACAATTGTACCACTAATTTATGTTGATGTATTGAAAGGAATAGTTAATGCTTCATTTTTTGACCAATTTTCCAGGCTTATATCTGGTAATATGAACAAGTACTTTGAAAATAACAATATACAATACAACCAATGTTGATTTCCTATCATCTTGTTTTGAAATTCTGTATCATTTGAAATGTATTTTAAATTTTCATTCTATTTAAAATAAAAAAGAATTGTACATTCACTTGTATTTAGGTTAGTAACATGTAAGTTTGACTGATAAAAAATCATTAAAATTCCAAATTAAAAAATGGAGAATCATATAAAAAAGGAAGGCACTTGAAAAAACAACATGTAGTAATACAGAAGTCAATAACATGAATGTAGGGGCACACATACACAAAAACAAAACTACAAAGAAACAATTGGATTTTCTTTCAAGACTCTAATCAGATGTCTAGTAAAATATAGTAAAAGAGAAACTTTGACATCAAATATAGATTTGAGTATAGATTGGTTGTGGTTATTTGTTTTTTGTGTCTTTGGTGACAGATGAAAACACTGAACATTTTAAAATGAAAAAGTAGCTCAGCCATTGTATGCGTAATGATTTTAGAATCCATCAGAGAGAATATGAAAATTACTATCCAAAATTCTATATGAATTTCAAGATGAATTAAGAATGTCAAAATTTGTGGCATTAATAATACCATATAAATCTCTTTGCAAGCTCATTCACCATTTAACTACTTTATCATTACTATTTAAAAATCAGATATCTCACCATGACCTTTGAGTATACATTTTCAATATTCTTCCTACTACTTTCTCTTATTCCTGCAAGAACTGAGATTGATGAGACTGCACTGTTTGGTGGGAGACAGAGGAATATATAATAAATGCCTGCCTTTGGCTTGCTAAATGTTAAAACACCACTCTGAGCGTTCTGGGTTAATATATCAGTTTCCAAACCAAGTGATAGCCAGCCATTCTGATCACCTTGTCATTCCCTCGAGGCTGATCTTTAAATAAACCTATTAGTATACCAGAGAAAAGTATTGCCAACTGTACCTTTCAACTGTGTGTAGTGGTTAAAAAGTTCACATCAAAATAACTATTCCTTATAGAAAGAAAAATAAAAAGACTTAATTCTAATTGTTACAGAGGGAGAATTAAAGCCCTTAAGTGAATCAAACATGCTGAAGATATCAGACATGTTATGTGCTATCTTGTACCTTTCCCAATTAAACAGTAAGAAACTATTAACAAATAAATACCGAACACATTACTTGCATATATATACCAATTCTAAACAGCCCTGTAACTGTTAATGCTTCTACTTTTGTGTCTACCCTATGTGTGACTACTTTTGAAGTGTACTTTTTGCAAACAGGATGTATTTTTATCTGATCTGGACTTGCACTTGAGCTTTTAACTGAAGTATTCAGACCTTTTATAATTAATGTAATTAGGTGTAAAATGATCATCTTGCTATTGTTTTTCACTTGTCCCCCCCTTTTATTTGCTTTTTATCCTTTTCAAATTCTCTTGTATCAAGTGATTTTAGAAAACAATGCTTAAGGAAACAGTATTAGTGGGACAATGTCCTTAATAATCAAACATCTGTCCCACGATTAATTAAATTAGGTGCAAATCTTCTTTGTTTGATTTCTGCAAAGACTGGAGTATACTAATTGCTGCTGGTCTACACTGCAGAACATAGTAAGAAAAATCAGAAACTTCTTGCTGTATTCAAGGAAAGATTTATGGTAAGGCTGTCATTTATTACATGATAAAATTTTCCTTTTTATAGATGCTCATAGGATAAAATTTACAAGGCCTAAAAGTCTTTGTTTTCACTAATAAATTGAATTGTATTGTTTTATTAATTTTATGTACGTGCTTCCATTTCCTTTTTGGTTGTTAGCAACTCTGAAGTCACAAAGGCAAGCACAACTAGCAGCATTGAATTTGTATATAGTATGGATGCTGTGTAGTAATCTTGTTTCTTCATTTTTTTCCTACTCTTACTTTCTTTTGCATTCCTCATCTGCTTATAGCATGTCTTGCACTGTGTATTGCTGGGATAACATTTTTCCAATATAAAGTAGATTCAGGCATTTCTAACTAATTTTTTAGGTTAAAAGTTTCCATCAACTCTCAAAACTTATGATTGAAGCAATGTAATACTGGCTAGATAGATGTATAAATCAATGGAACAGAACTGCAAGTTCAGAAAGAAACTCTTATATTTCAGGTCAACTGATATTGTTCAGAGATTCCAAGACAATTCAGTGAGGTAATAGCCATCTCTTCAATAAATGGCACTAGGACAATTGACTATCTAATTGTTTTTAAAAGGAAGACACTTAGGATTATCTCACACCATGTGGAAAAAAAATGAATTAAAATGAATGAGAGACCTAAATGTGAGACAGAAGCTAAACTCTAGAGTGAAACATAAGAAAAAGTTGATTGAAACCATGGTTTAGGAAAATGTTTCTTAGATATGGCACTAGCAACACAAGCAATGAAAGAAAAGTTAAAAACTTTTATATGTCAAAACACATCATCAAGAAAGTTAAAAGATGACCCAGGGCATGGAATAAAATATTTATAAATCATTTACTTATTAAGGGATTTGTATAAAAATACATAGAGACTTTATAATTCAATAATAAGACAAACAACCTACTGTAAATATGGACAAATGATTTGAGTACATATTTCCCCCAAAGGACACACAAATGTACACTTCGGTGTATGAAAAGGTGCTCATCATTAGTTATTAAGAGGATGCAAATCAAAACAATGATAATATATCAGCTTACACCCATTTGAAAAACTGTAATCAAGAAGAAAGACAATATTAAATGTTGATAAGAGTGTGAAAACATGGGGAGTCTCATAAATCACTGAATGGAATATAAAATAGTGCAGCCACTTTAGACTTTGCAAAATTCTTAAGATATCAAACCTATAGCTACTATGATGCAGCAATTCCTTTCCTAAGTGTCCACCCAGGACAAATAAAAGTGTATTAAAAAGGATTGGTACAGAATGTTTATTGCAACATTACCATTAATATCCCCCAAACTGGGAAAAATCTAAATGTTTATGAAATGGTGAGTAGAGATATAAAATGTGGTGCATACATAAAAGGAATATTATTCAGCAATAAAATTGAATGCACTCCTTATATATGGAGAATGTGGATGAACTTCAACATTTTAATGTGAATAGAAAGAAATTAGAAAAGATGACATATGTATGCTTTTACTTAGCTGAAATATACCCTTGAGGTACTTTCCTTCTCTGGAGATAGAGAATTGAGTGTAATTTCCCAGAGCTGGAAGTGGCTGGTGGATTAACAGTAAATGGACATGAGGGAGACTGATTAGAGTGCTAAGAAATGGGTTATGGTGATGGTTACCATTCAGTAAACTGACTAAAAATCACTGCATCTTAAACTTTATAATTCAGTGTGGACGAGGTACCTAAAAGTGTACTTTGATTTAGTATTATTTTCTTATGTGTTTTTCATGGCTTTTGGCTTGTTAGTCTGGCTGTTAATCTGCATTTATGAGAATTAGCTTAATAAGGATTTACAAAATAAATAAATTAATCTGAGGTTAGTAAAAAAAAAAAAAGGAGGTGAGAAGAAGGGGAAAAAGAGAATTGGTATGTATTACATACATGTACCAATTTTCCACAAGGAGCATAATCCTCATGTACTTGCAAACATGTATTAATAAAGATAATTTTTTTAGAAAGATGCTAGAACATGAATCTAGGTAGTGTTACTTTAGTATGTGCACTCTTAATTATTCTGTTTGGCAGAATAATAGCTCTCCAAAGGGGAAAAAAGTTCAGACAAATGAACTTTATTCTGTGTGAATGATACAATTTAGTAAAGTTATTCAAAGATTCTAAAAGTATCATTAAGAGGAGATATGTTAGGTGGAGACGCCTGGCACTTCCTGTCAGTCTCTGAATGCTCGCAGCAGACACATCAGGAGGGGAGTATTCTTCTGATTCAGGCTCTGACCACTGTGTCCATTCCCCTCAAATGTGCAGTGCCACCATGCAATAGTGCTTAGTTTAATCTTTTTTTTGAACTACAACCTTTCTGAAACATCATATACAACTGCATAAACAAACTTCCCTAAGCTAAACAGATTGATCTGAGAGGTAAATGCCTCCCATGGCCAAGAAAGGACAATCAATATGTCAGATCACATTTAACTCAAGTAAGGAAAATCAGAGCGACATGAGAGAAATTATTGCACTTGCATATTACTCTAACCTGCCTCTGGTTATTTTGATGATACTTCAAATATTTACAAGTATATTTAGTTGCACTTCTCATGTCTACCTCGATATTCTGAATAGATTCAAAACATTTATTTTTTGTGATCATTTTGTCTTCAGGAAAAAGCCAGGAGGCCTAAAGGGCCAGATCTGATGAATCAGGTAGATGAGAACACATTTTAATCTTCTTAGGAGTTGGCAGCAGCATTCACTGCATTTTTGTTCACAGTTCGTAAGGGCTCTCCCAATAGGCTACTTACAGAATAGCTTCAGAAAGTGGAAGAAATTAGGGGACAAGTACGTTTGAAGCTAGAGGGGTCTTTTGAGGCAGATTAATGACAACATGTCTTTATTGTAATTTTTTTTAATGTGAGCCTTCACTACATTTTTTGATCATCCTTTGTATAGTAACAAGAAAATCTTTAAAGTTGAGTAAGGGTGTTTCTGATAACACTTTAAGAAAAAACAGCTCCATTAGGAAGTCATTAATTCTTTGTAAGGACCCCTTAGTATAAGCAGTCTTTTGTAAGGGTCCAAAGTAAAACATGTGACACAACTAGAGACCATACTCATAAGGGAAATAAGTCAGACCTGCATGTGAAAGCAACGCATTGTCTCACTAGTGTAAGAACCTGAAAGAGTGAATAAAAACTAGGAGGTCTGACAGACATTGTGAAATGAAAGGAAAATTCTCAAAAGTAACGGGTAACTGGGGTGTGGTAAAGGAGAAAGGAAAGAAGGGGAAATCATGTATGTATGTATATACAGGACAGCTAACAGTCATACTACTGTCTTCTATTGCTTTACCAAAAGGAACAGTTAATGATTACTCATTTGATCATTATTGCATGTCTCTATTTGTTTTCCTGAGAAACCACTTTGAAGCTATCAATATATAATACAACAACCATTGTTAATTTCCTACCACTTTGTGTGTAACTCTATCGTGTGTATTGTTCTTGTGCTATTTTGTAAATGGATGTCTGTTTGTTAATATGTTTTCTTCCTTTATTTAAAAAAAACACATGTGACAGGCCAGGAACATATCAAAATTAAACTTTTTGAGTTTATAAGATATATGAAATACCTTGTACATGCGATTTTTCACTCTCCTCTCCACAGATGCTCAGCCCCTAATTAATTAATGCTAAAATGATTAATGTGGAATTTAAAATGCTATACTGTTATTCAAAGTATACCTGTCTTAGAGGACTACAGTGTGAGTTCTAAGAAAAGAAAGTGGGTAATATTCACTTTGGACTGCTCCTTAGAGCATGGCTAAAGATTTGGACATGATAAAATGCTCAAATATCCAATATATTTGATCAGTGATAAGTAGAATGGCATAGTTACTGTTACTGACCACTTCTATTCAGCATTATAGACAATTCATTTCTTCACTCATTCATTTACTAGTTCATTTAACAAAAAGTTTGAGTATCTTTTATACTAAATATAGTGTTAGGTGCTAACGTTAGAATGGCAAAAAGATAGTCATTAGCCATGGAGGACAAAAGCAAGTAAACAAAGAAATGAAATACTCAGTGATAAGCAGAACTAATATTAAGTATGGGGGCTAAATACCAGGTTGGAACCCAAAGCCTGGAAATGAGTTAGGTAAACGAGGAAGGAGACAGGAGGAAGCCAAGAGAAATTCGGGTCCTAATGCAAGGTGGTCTAAAGACTCAGAAAGACTGTGGGATATCGGACAGATGGAGCTGACATTTTCTCCTGCCATTTAACCAGTTCCATAACCTTGACTCATTTTTAACTCTATCTGATATATCTTCAAAAAGGGTTTATGTGTCTATTTCACCGTATTATAGGCTAGTGATTAATATATATGATATATATGATTAATATATATGATATGATAATAATATATGATTAGGGATAGTGAGGCTGGTGCGTGCCCAGCACATAGTCAATACTCAAAAATTGTAATTACTGCTCTCACTGTCCAAAAACAAGTCACGTAGATTCAAAGTAATATGTTGTTTTAAAACTTTAATTTGAATCATTCTTGATAACTACCAACAGATTGTTTTGTATAGTTTCTTACTTATAAATCTTAAGTGGTTTCCACTGCTTATAAAATTAAATCTAAACTGGGTGTGGTGGTACACACCTGTAATCCCAGCACTCTCAATGCTGAGGCAGGAGGATCCATGCAAGTCTGAGACCAACCTGGGCTACAAGTGAGCTCAAGGCCAGTCTGAACTGCATAGTGAGACCCTGTCTCAAAAAAACAAAAAAGAATTTATAAAATTAAATCTGAACTCTGTTTTTAAAAATAGCTTTATCAAAATATACTTTACATATCATAATATTCACTAGTAATTGTACACTTCTGCAAGTTTTAGTGTATTAACATATTGCTTAGCCACACATCAGTTGATGGACATTCAGGTAGTTTAAACCAATAGGATATTAGGAATAATCTTGACATCACATTTAGGAACAGATCCTTGTGTGGATGTGTTGTCACTAGAAATTAGATAATGTGATAACTTGAGTTTTAACCTAGAAATTTTGTTGAAGAACTTTCTCAGTATTTTCTAAGGTAGCTGCAATTCTTTACATGTGCAGCCATCATCACTGTCTAATGTTAAAACATTTCATCACTGACTAAAATACTTTGTGCCTATTAGGAATAACTCTTAATGAACTTGTCCTTCTTTCTCCCTATGCACCTTCAGATGTAGGCAGCCCTTAATCTACCTTCTGTCTTTCTAAATTTGCCTATTCTGAGCTTTCATATAAATTAAATTGTGTAATATGTGTTTCTTTGTGTCCACCTCCTGTTGGCATATTTGTATATCATGTTACTGTGTGTATCAATACTTTCTTGTAGTGATAAATAGAATTCATTTCATGAGCATATGATGTATTTTTTTTTCCTCAGTTGATGAAGATTTGGGTTATTTCTACTTTTTTGGCTTTCATGGTTAGTGCTTCTGTGAATATTTTTGTATACTTCCTGTGAGATATATGATATCAGTTCTTTTGAATAGATACCTAGGAATGGAATTGCTAACTCACATAGCAACTTTAGATTTAGCATTCTGAGAAACTGCTGAACTGCTGTCCAAAGTGGCTGCATTATTTTGCATTCACACCAACACTGTATGAGGGTTCTCATTTCTCCATGTCTGTGCCAAAACTGCTTACTGCCATTTTAATTTCAACATTTTCAAAAGAAAAATGATTCTATTGCTGAAAACAAAGCATTTAAAAGCAATAAAATTTGAAGGTATAAAATGTGAAGTTATGTAAAAATCAAAGTTACTCATAATTTCATCATAAATGTCAATTTTTAATGTTTTAAAATGTACATTTGTACTTTTTATTTAATATCATGTTTTACCTAGTTGTGATAATATTTAATATTCTAATTTTATCAAATATTAATTTGGAAAAGGAGATGAGATGATCAAAGAAACATATATAATAGTAAAACTTTACTTGCCACTCATGAGGTATAATCACAAAATATGGTAAACATTTAAAATTTAAAGAAACATTTTTAGCTGAGTCTCCACCCTCCATGCACCCAGCATGGATAGAAGGTCCTCACTCAGAAGGCCCAGGAGCTGCTAACACGGGGGTTTGTGTTTGGGCCCTCCCTGCACATGCCTTGGGCCGCAGGAGGTACTAGGGCAGAGGGTGCACAAACTGCTATCACTGCGGTTTGTGTCTGGGCTTTACTTGTGCACTAACCTTCTGGAGGTCACAGACACAGGTAGTCCCTAATCACTGCTAGCACACATTAGGCTGCTGTGTATACCCTGAGCTACCTGGAGATACAGAATCAGGTGCTTCACAAACCTTACCCTTGCAATTCGTGTCTAGGTTCTGCCTATGCCCTGAATTACCTGGGGTCACAGGATGACTGATCTGTGATTGTGCCACCAGTGCAGCCCGCTACTGAGTCATATGCATGCCCTAAGCTGCAAGGGGACACTGGATCAGACAGTCTGCCATCAACTGACATCACAATTCACATCTGAGAGCTGGGAGAACTAGGTACACTTCACCATCTACTGAAAGACCCTAGACTAAGCAGTGTATCTCAGCAGATGCTGAGGGGTAGGCCTGACCACCAGGAAAACTAGGGCTACTAGTGACCTTTGCTGAGCTGCCAGAGAAGGAGACTGAGTATTCTGCCTTCAGCATCAAACATGACAGGGTGAAGGACTAAAATGCAATCTCAGCACTCCACCCCACTCAGAACAAGTCCAGGAGACAGCAACATAGGAGAACTTGGTAAACACACACCTGCAATTGCTGAAATGATTGCAATGGAAATAAAGAAATCCATTAGGTCATAGAAGAGATCAGATCAGAAATAATCTCTCAGGAAAAAAAACTGAAATGGTAATGATAATGAAAGAATTGCTCAGCACATCTAGAAAAGAAATAGATAAAAAAAATAGACAAACATATGCAGTGGATGGAAATGTGAAATGAGCAATATACAAATGAATTAGAATGTATAAAATGGGCTCAAAGAGATTTCCAGGAAATCAAAACTTCCAATGAAAGCTTGCAAAACCACTTGAATGAAGCTGAAGATAGAATTTCAGATCCTGAAGACGGCATGGCAGCTAGCGATCATGAAAGGAAGGATCTCAAAATCAACAAGGATCCAGGAAAAGTCAGTTCAATAGCTGCAAGATGAAGCAAAGAGAAATAATATGACTAATAGGAGCCAATAAAACAGCAGGAGGCAACACAAATGACATAAAAAGAATATTTGCAGAAATAAGAGCAGAAAATTTCCCAAGCATGGAAACAGAAACTGAGATAAATGAGGCATATAGAAATCCTACTAGTCATAACCATAGTAAAACTACACCCAGATATATAATAATCAAGATCCCAGATCTCCAGAAAAAGAACAGAATATTAAAAGCTACTAGAGAAAAGAAACAGATCACCTATAAAGGGAAGCCCATCAGAATCATGGGAGACTTCTCAACACAAACTATGCAACTGAGAAGAGCTTCTAGTGAAGTACTACAGGTCCTAAGACAAGACAACTTCCAACCAAGATTGATGTATCCTGCCAAACTATGCTTCAAGTTTAATGGAGAAATAAAATATCTCCATGACAAAGAGCAACTGAAGAACTTCATGAATGCCAAATCATCCTTACAAAAAGTACTAAAAGACATTGTAGGCAGAGAAGAAAATTAATGCAATTTCAAGAGCAATAATAGAAAGGAACCCTCAAGCAAAATAAGCAATTAAACAGGTAGAAAAAGTAGGAAACCAACAGCAATAACATGTCAATGATAAGCCACTACATATCAGTTATAACCATTAATGTAAATGGCCTCGATGCACCAGTCAAAAGAAACAGACTGGCAGAGTGAATTAAGAAATAAAATCCAATGATATGCTGTATACAAGAAACACATTTTACTCAAAAGGAAATTCATAGACTGAAAGTCAAAGGATGGACAACAATTCTCCATGCAACAGAAACCCAGAAAAAAGAAAGAGTAACTATTATGTTTGCAGACAATGTAAACTTCAACCTAAGCACAACTGAAAGAGATAAAGAAGGCCACTACATACTTATTAGGAGAAAACTACAAAAGGAAGAGATAATAATCATAAACATGCATGCACCAAATATCAGAGCCCCAAAGTATATAAGACAAATCTTAACAGACATGAAAACCCAAATAATTAATAACACTATTGTAATAGGGGACCTCAACACTCCTTTGACACAAAGAGATAGGTCAACTGGACAAAAGATCAGCAAAGAAATAACAGATCTGAACCAAATCTGTGAACAAAAGGACTTAATAGATATATACAGAGTGTTCAACCCCACAATACCAGAATACACATTTTTCTCAGCTGCACACAGGACCTTCTCTAAAATAGACCACATTCCAGCTCATAGAGCATACATACTTAAGTGCAAAAGAATTGAAATTATCCCATGCACATTATCTGACCACAGTGCAGTGAAATTGGAAATTAACAACAAAAGGAACTGCAAAAATTCCACAAACCCTTGGACAGACAACAACCTCCTGAACAATCAATGGGTCACAGAAGAAATTAAACAAACAAATGAAAATGTAGATACATCTTACTGGAATCTATGGAGTGCAATGAAAGCAGTCCTCAGAGGGAAATTTATAGCAGTGAACTCATACATAAGGAAAACAGAAAGAGAACAAAGAAATAGCCTAATGCTGCACCTCAAACTTTTAAAGAAAGAAGAACTAGTCAAGCCCAAAGCCCAAAGAAGGGAGGAGATTATAAAGCTCAGGGCAGAAATTAATGCAACTGAAATGAAGAAAACCCTACAAAAAATAAATGGAAAAAATAAAGGGAAATTATGTGTATATGTATATACAGATAGCTAATATAGTTGACCTACTGACTTCTATCACTTTACTGAAAGGAACAGTTAATGATTAATTATTTGATCAGTCTTACGTGTCTCTATTTGTTCTCCTGAGAAACCACTTTGAAGATATCAATATGTAATAATACGACCATTGATAATTTCCTACTATTTTGTCTGTAACTCTGTATTGTTTGTATTGTTCTTATGCTATTTTGTAAGTGGATGTCTGTTAATATGTTTTCCTTCTTTTATTTTTAAAATAAACTTCTAAAAAACATAAAAAAGCTTTTTTACAATAAAAAACACATTGCCATGACCACTTCTCAAAAATCCTCCTCCTTGTTTCAAACATATTGTCCCATTGTTTTGTCCATTTTCTGAAGCAGTTCTGGAAGCCTTCTTTTGTGAATGTCTCTACTTGTTGTGCCTTGGTGTCCTGTGTTGATTCAAAGTATTTACCATTCATGATCATCTTCACTTTGGGGAAAGAGTCAGAAGTTTCATGATGGTGAATAAGGTCTATGAGAACCCAGTGAAATACTGTTATTTGATGAGAATTTCTGAAAATATTTCAAATCAACTCAAAACATCAAGGCAACCATGAAAGGACACAGAGAACTTCCAAAACTGTTTCAGAAAGTAGCCAAAATTAAAGGATAAGTGTGTTCAAAGTGAGAGGGAGATTAATGGCAATGTGTCTTTTAATACATTTTTATTTTCAATTTAAATATTCACTTTTTTACTGTACCCATTACCAGGAACCATACTAATCTCTTTATTACATTATTTTATTTGCCCTTCAAAGCAGTGAGAGAGGTAATGTTATTTTATTCATTTTGTAGATGAGAGTAATTGAGACTCTAAGAAATTAAAATTTCCTCAATTTACTAACAAAGCCAGATTTCAAAATGAGGTGTAGGGCACTCTACAATCTCTACTATAAACCATTAAATTCCTGTTAGTTATGGGTCTGAGCTGAACCTAAAAGTGCTGTAGAACCTGTTGGTTGGAATGGAAAGAATGGTAGAAACAAGGTGGGAATGAAGACATCTGCAGAATATTTGATAGTCACTGAAGCAACCACTGCAGTTAGAACTGAGAGAGAGACAGACTTAGAAAAGATGGATTACATGTGGTTTGTGGATATATATATATTTTTTAAATTTTATTTTAAAGACAAAAGAATGGAGGCATATGAACCAGAAAAGCCATAAACAATACAGAAAATACAAAGTTATACAAAATATAGTAGGGAATTAGAACTGGATGTTGTATTACATAGTTATCTTCACATTAGTTAACACAAAAACATTAGAGGAAATACCAAATTATAGATAAGATAGTAGGGAATTTGCACTGGATGCTGTATAATATAAAGTTATCTTCATTTCTGCTAATACAAAAACGACTGAGGAAATACAGAATTATAGATAACATAGAA